>VWZL01000319.1:28299-109435 GCA_013396915.1 Stercorarius parasiticus | reverse complement strand
CTTAAAAAAAAAAAAGAAAAAAAAAACTTGGTAAAGTTATAGAGAAAGGCAACAGGATGACCAAAAAAAGAAGAGTTTCCATAAAAGTAATGATTAAAATCACTGCATTTTTGTCATGTTAGGAAAGTGTTAAATAATTTTTAATATGATAAAGATATATCAAACCACAAATGTCCCGGAAAAGTTAAAACAGATTTATTTTTTTTTTTGCAGTGTCTTATAATTTAAGAAACAGGAGGCAGCAGATGAAATTATCAGATATAAATCTGAAAAAGACTTTTCCACATAAAGCATAGTTAAGTAATGGAATTCACTGCAATAAAATATTGTGCATGAAAAATTTTATATGAGTTCAAAAGCAATCATGAACATTAATAGAAGAAGAGCTACCAAGAGTTATTAAATACATGTAGCTCAGCAACTCTCATCACTATCTTACACAGACCAATCAGTAGAGTTCAGGGAAGTGTAACACAAAAATATACCAAAACACTTAGCTTGTTCTTATATTCTTTCTAAAATGTTATTACTAGTCATTCTTGGTGATAGAATTAGTCTGATTAGCAGACGATGAGAAAGAGGACGATGAGGAAACAATTTTTAAAATATTATATAATAATGATATTTAATGCTATTCTTTTATTATAAATTATTATAAAATAATTGTGACAATACTACTGATGATGATGCTAAACTGGGAGGTTCTATTGACTTTCTCAAGGGACGAGAGACCCTGCAGAAGAATGTTATATTGGACCATTAGGCAATTTTCAATGGCATGAAATTTGAAAAGACTAAACGTCAGATTCTGCACCTGGGAGACAGTGACGCCAGGCACAAGTATAAATTGGGAGTGGAGTGGATGGAGAACAGCCCTGCAGAAAGGGATCTGGGCATGCTAGTCAACAACAGGCTCGATGAGAGTTAGCAGTGTGCCCTGGCAGCCAAGAGGGCAAACCACATCCTGGGGTGCATCAAACACAATGTCACCAGTTGGTCAAAAGAGGTGATTATCCCACTGTATTCCGCATATTCACCTTGAGTACTGTATGCAGTTGGGTCTCGCAATTTAAGTAAGATGTGAAGGTACTCGAATGCAACGAACAAAGCTGGGGAAGGGGCTGGAACGGCTAAGGACTTTCGGTTTGTCTAGCTTGGAGAAAAGAAGGAAGAGGGATGACCTTATTGTTCTTTACAACTTCCTGAGGAGTGGAGAGGGAGGTGCTGATCTCTTCTCCCTGGTATCCAGTGACAGAAAATGTGGGAATGGTTCAAATATGTGCCAAGGGAGGTTTAGGCTGGACATCAGCAAGCATTTCTTTACTGAGAGGGTGGTCAAACACTGCAACAGGCTTCCTAGAGAGGTGGTCAATGTCCCATGACTGTCAGTGTTTAGGAGGCATTTGGACAATGCCCTTAACAGCATGCTTTAACTTTTGGTCAGCGCTGAACTGGTCAGGCACTTCTACTAGATGATCATTGTAGGTTCCTTTCAACTATAACTATTCTATTCCATTCCATTCCATTCCATTCCTTTCCATTCCATTCCATTCCTTTCTATTCAACTTTGATCACACAGCTGCAAAAGCTATGGTCATACTTAAATCATGCATTCTCCTACATACACCTACATCAAATTATTATCAGAGTTAGCAAAGTATATTCATCTTCCTAAATAGTATCTAGAAAATGATTCATTTTAAGTTCTTCCACATTCTTGTCTCCCTCAGTAAGGCAAGTACCAATGATAGCACACACAGGATTTTAGAAAACAGAAACAGGTCCAAGTAATCCACTTATCTCCTCTACCTTCCCATTAGCCCTGTGCTCAGCTGTTAAGTGACAAGAAGGTCCATACTTGTGTCTGGGTCCTGAACATGGTGTTGCCTTTCTTTTGCAGCAGAAAGGGGTGAGGCTTTGCTTTGAAGAAGAATACATGGCAAGGGACTGATGGAAAGGTGGAGTCAAAAAAGCCAGGTCAAATGGTGCCGGGAAACCCTTGTAAAATGCCAGTGGCAGATGCAAAGATAAAATATGTGTGCCCCCCTATATCACTTTTCATCCATCCAATATGTCCTTCTTCAGACAATCTTTGCAAACATGAGTGGCATGAGGAGGAGGCATTGCAATCCTTTAAACTCTTTCCTAGCCCTGTTCCTACAGGGCTTACAGACAGTGTTGCTCGCTCTTTCTTTCTTTCTTTCTTTCTTTCTTTCTTTCTTTCTTTCTTTCTTTCTTTCTCTCCGTCCTTCCTTCCTTCCTTCCTTCCTTCCTTCCTTCCTTCCTTCCTTCCTTCCTTCCTTCCTTCCTTTCCATCTTCTCCTTAGAGAAAATGTCAAGGCAAACCCACATAACAGCTTGGGTTTAATTTTTTAGCTTCTTCTTACTTTGCTGCCTATAGTCAGAGGAAAGAGACAACAGGTCTGGCTCGAGCAGGCAGAAAGTTTGTTCTTTCCACCAATTGTCTAAAGCATCCCAGGAAGAGTGGGAAGTGGGCAGGAAATCCCTGGGTTGCACTATTCAGGTCTGCTCTGCTTCTTGGATTTTCCCCTTCCCCATCTTTGAGACACTGGGGTTCTGCAGACAGCTGCTCACTCAGGAAGGCAGCTATGCAGCTGCTGTTTCTATTGCAGCCAGCAAAGGAAAACTCCTCTCTAGTTTTCCATGAGAATGCCAACCACTACCTTCTACCCAGGTGTTATGTGCAGAAGAATAAAGTTGGTGTTAAAAAGTTCTGCATAAACTCCATCTCTGGACTCTGCTGCCAAGGTGCATCCTCTCTCGCCCTGACCCATAACAAGAGAGAGCTTTTCCACTCGGACCACTGATTTGATCGAAGAAAACATGCCCTTCTAACCCTGAAGGCAATGGCACAAGGAGTCCTGCAGAGTGGGACCGACTGTAGATGGCACCGCTACAGGCACAAAGCACCCAGGGAAACATCCATAAGTACTCGTGACCAAAACCAGCCTGGTAAAGCTGCTGGAAAGCAGCTTGGCATAAAAGGACCTGAGGGTCCTGATGGACACCAAGTTGACTAGGAGACAAGGTGCCCTTGCCACAAAGGTGACGAGTGGTACCCTGGGCTGCACTAGGCAAAGCATTGCCAGCAGCTGGAGGGATGTGACACTTCCCCTCTAATAAGTGCTGTGCCCAGGTCTAGGGTCCCCAGTAAGAAACTGCCATGGATGTACTGGGGAAAGTTGCTAGTGCCCTTCCCCCATGCCACACACACCCACACGACCACTGAGGTCAGAATGGGATGCTGGGTTGTCACGGCACTGGCCTGGCAACAGCCCCCAGTGCTTGCAGGGACGTTGCTGTGTCAGCACAGATTGGCACTGGAGAAAGTCAAGCTCTTGCTGAGCAGCACAGCCCAGCACCAGGACCCCCCTTTGCAGCCTTGCTTGGGCCTGATGGGCAGTAGCTTAGGGGATTTTTTTATTATAATAGTTTTTTGGTTTTAAATACAGTTGAAACAGATGAATGTCGGTGCAGAGTAGAAGAAACATAGGCCAGAATACATCAAGCCCATTAAACTACAGCTGTCCTGCAGTTACACTATCATTATTTTAGCAAGTTTCCAATGTTTATTACTATCCATTATTATAAAATTATAATTTAAGAAAATGTAAGAAAGTAAACTGATGTGGTCACCAAACCCAATTAGGTATTAAATAGGTAATAATAATCTTCTCACTCATAATATTTAAGCAGCATAAAAGATAAAAAATGAACTCTAGTAATATCAAGGTCTTACTCAATTGTGACATCATATGTTTATTTATGTTCCAAAAAAATGACAAACCTCTTCATCTAATGTCAGTACGTGGAAAAGTTGTGGAGAAGATAATCCTGGATGCTGTCAAAAGGCATTTAAAGGACAATACAATCATCAGGCAGAGTCAACATGGGTTCATGAAGGGAAAGTCCTGTTGAAATAATTTGATATCCTTTTACAATACAATCACCTGCCTAGTGGATGACAGGAAGGCAGAGGGTGTTGTTCTGGATTTTAGTAGGGCTTTTGATACCGTCCCTCTTAGCATCCTTCTGGACAAGTCATCCAGCTGTGAAATGAGCAGGTTCAGGGTGCGCTGGGTGAAGAGCTGGCTGAAAGGCAGAGCTCAAAAGGATGTAGTGAATGGGGCTACATCTGTCTGGCGACCAGTCACCGGTGGTGTTCCTCAGTGCTCGGTGCTCTGTTCAACATTTTAATCAATTAGTTTGTAGAGAAGGAGAATGAGGGATGACCTCATTACTCTCCACAGCTTCCTGAGAAGAGGAAGTGGAGAGGGAGGTGCTGAGCTCTTCCCTCTGGTATCCAGTGATGAGATGGGTGGGAATGTCTCAAATTTGTGTCAGGGGAGGTTCAGATTAGATTTTACAAAACATTTCATTATGACACAGTAATGGTCTTCTTTAACCCTTATGAATCTTGAACGTGACAAGATACAAAAAATCCAGATGGCTTGACAGAGTGTGCCAGAGTTTTTAAGATCACAGTGGATATTTTATAGAGATGGTTGAAGACAGCAGCAGAATATACCTTGGGAAGGGTGAACGTTGGGAAAAAGGGAAAGAGAAGTAATGAGGCTTTTTAAATGATTTGGCAGACATCTTCACCTGTCCTTATAAATTCCTATGTCCCAGGTGGCTGCATGAGCCAAATGGTTGATTGAAAAGTAAAAGTAAGAATGAAGGGAATTAAGATCAAAAATTATATGATTAAAGGAAAGATAAGGTTACAATAAGATTTCTATGTCTGAGAAGGTGGTTGAAGAAAAGTAGTCCATGGATGTTAGGAAATAGATTTTGAAAAGCCTTAGAAACTACAACTGAATTTGCAGATAAAATCTCTTTTTCTTCCAAAGTTTCTCAGTCATAAGTTTAAAAAGATAAAGTCCCTGACATACTACAGAGAAATTATATTCCTCCAAAAATACTTTTGCTTGCTTTTAAATTTTGATGACATTATGTACATCCCTGGAATGAAGAATACGGATGAATATAAGTAGCTTTAGAGGCTTACACTGAAAGTCTGGGGACATTCAATAATGAAGTCTCTTGCAAAAATTGTCTTCAGATAAAAAAACATAGTGGATAATTACAGCTTTTAAAGAGACTGTTTTCCCTCACCGCAGAGGTTTACCTTCTGTTCTTTCTAGCTCCTCACAATTGTCAAGATATTCAAGCCGAAGTCCATACTTTTTTTTTACTTATTCACACCTGTTATATTTTGTCTAATTTTGACTTAAGAACAGAGGAGTAAAGTAACAGCAACTGTACCTCAGGTCAATTCAAGTCAAAAGTATCTGCTTTTGAAGGAGTGAAAAAACAAGAAGAAAAAAATCCAGCCATGAGTAAGACAGACAACAGATGATCTGTCCAGACAGGTTGCTCATGGAGATGTATGTTCAGTGTTGGACGTTGGAGAGAAGGAGCAGGAAATGTGACAGATCCCCAGCCAAAGCATTAACAAGCAGTATCCAGGCACTGCGAGGAAACTCATGTGCCAGCCTTCTGCCTTCTGCTACTGACTGGTGATAGTAGTCCCTCTGAGCTGACCAGCTGCAGAGATAAAAGCCCAGTCCCAAAACAAGTCTATGCAATTTAATTCCACAAGACAAACCTGAGGCTGACCTTGCCTACTCCATGCCAGAGTTCGTCCCTTCAGCCTTGAGTCTCACTATGTGTTGCAGACAACATTTGCGTTCAGAGCTAACTCACTCCATGAGACACATAGACTGAGGGTAACCCAGAATCAAAATTTTAGCCCCCAGTTGTGGTGATTCAGACCACTAAAAGGCTGTTTAATCACTCTAAAGCTGTAAAGTCTAACACAGAACGTTTTTTCTAGGGTTAAGACAGTGAAAAATACCAGATCAGACACTAGGATTAAAAATTAGAAAAGAAACCATGAAAAAACTAATCTGAAGTTTATATCACAAGTAGTTATTTATGGTACCTGCAGCAGTCTCTGTGATTGATGCAATTTAATTGAGGAGAATTCTCAAAAACGTAGTTGGCTTATATACAGGGAGTTTTGCCTCTGATGTTTTACAGACTCTCATGCCTGTAGCATAAAACCTAAAAAAAGTGGGTTTGTATTATTTTAACTATTAAGCCTGTTATTGAACATAATCGACATGCAATAGCATGAGTTTTCAAGTGATTGCTTCAATGCATAAGCTTCAGTTTTCATTTATTTCCTCAAACAAGTTTTTTTCATTATTTCATACTATAGGGAAAATATGTGGAGACCAGAAAGTGCAAATATTACAGGGCACAAACTAATGTAATTTTTAACAGTTGTAGTAAAGTACAGTAGTAGTACTTTAGTACTTTAGTAAAGTTGTAGTAAAGATGTTTGTAAACTACTTGGGAAAGCAAAAGTTATAGCAAATTGTTTTTCATAAATACCTGTGATGCTATTATAATAAACCCTGTTTGTATCTTGTATCATTTCCATGATAGTGGAAGTCAGCTAGGGTGAGTGAATGAAGCAACACCAGAGGAAATTTGTATCAGAGCCAAGGAGAGATCTCACGAATTTACTGCTCTGTACTAAGGCTGCTAGGTTATATGTTTAAATTATGCTCTATGGTACCTCTTTAGATGCTGAGCACATTTCAAGTAAAATTTGAAAATAATTCTATTTAATAATTTTATGTTAATTTTACTCCTTTGCATTCTAAAGGTATGTCACATCTGTAACCAAAAAAGGTTTTTAGTAATCAAGCTATCTTGAGTTCTGACAGCAACAAACTCGTCCCAATTTAAGCCAGTGTGCATATAGGAGGTCCTGATGTATATATGTTTTTTCGATACTTCAGCTGGTGAGATACAGGCAACTTTAGTATGCCTGCAGGTGCCACAGCTACCTCTGCTGAGTGTGGTATATATCTAGCCTTAGAGTGATTTATAAGGAGACTGATGAGGAAAGTAAGTTATATTTAATTAGGGAACAGTTTATTTAAAAGAGAAAAAATATTAGAATAACTGGGGAATCAAGCACTATTCATCCCCTGAGTATCCTGGAGCAGTGAGCCTTAAGGGTATGTCTGTACTAGTGAATGAGATGTCCCTCACCAAGACCACGGTGTGTCTTGTCTCCATTTGGCAAAGTGTCTTCCCTTCCAAAACAGGTAGCTCCTGTTATCCCTGTGTCATCCCTGAGACAGGCTCAGGCAACGTCTGGGAGAATATTTGTTTCACAAGCCAAACCTGCATCAATGAGGTCATGAAGAGTTGTGCTTGAGAAGGTGATCGAACCCACTGGCACTGTTTATTTAAATAGAACAGACGTATCATACAAGTCTTGGATGGCCAAGTCAACACCAGTTCCTCTGGTGGTATTCTCTAGGCACTACATGGTGTCCAGATCCAAATCAGCAAAGGCAGGGCAAAGCAAGGCACTCAGAAGCCAGGGCTAGTGAGCAGATCAGATTTGCAAGTCGAACAGTGGGGAGATTGGTGGAGACACTTGCAAGCAATACGGCAGAGTTTGGGCAATGTCAGTTAAAAAAGACCTACACTGAGGCATGTTACAAATCTGGTAAATCATTGTTCTTCAGTGGAAAAGCATTTAGAAGGGGAATTTGTGACCACCTTTGTCACTGTATGTATATTGAACCAAAACTCACTGTTTTCCCTCATCAGTCCTCTTCCCTTCTGCTTTTCTGCATCTCTACAGCAGCAAAGAGAAACAGGGATGCCACTGCTCCATTCAAAAGACTGTCTTCTCGTCCCACTACCTTTCTTACTAAAAACATAGAAAGGAGAAAGCCAAATTTGGTCCATGACCTATGAAGACTCCTAGACATGCAGCAACCCCCACTGCACCAGAAGGAGATTAGGGCAGGAGAATGGCTTTCAAATGCCTTCTGACATGGGGAGAACTGAGCCCTCTTACTGATGGGGTAAACTGTTTCTCACAAAACTCGAGGAGGACCAAGGATACTGATTGTCTCTCCTTAAGTTCTGTTGAAAATCATGTTTGAAGAACTTCCAAGTAGTAAACGCTAGAAAATTATTGTTTCATCATTGCTATTAAACATTAGCATGTGTTTTTACTCTCACTGATTTTATGTGATCTTTACTTAAGTAGGTCAAGGCTGCTCTATAGTAGATGTAATAAACAAATGTGTGTTTCTTACTCCTACAGTATAAACCTACAAATTATTTTCTGTCTACTTTTGGAAAAGGCATTTTCTGATTGTTTGTTTGTTTGTTTTATATATATGTGTTCTGTTCTCATTAAAAATGTGACAACAGTGATGATATATGTGTATATGATGATATATGTATATATCAATCACTGTTCTCATTTCTCTCTCTGTGATTGTCTCAATGATACGAGAATTTGGAGAAAATGCTCCCTCCTCCTCATCTTTCCTGGCAATTAGTGGTCCTGGCTGGTTCTTTTATTTAGTACACTGAATGTTTTGGGGTAAACTTTCTGTCATTTGCTAGTTCATGGGGTTGTTACAAAGTCTTGAACACTGTTTCTCTGTGCTATGGTTTATACCTGCTTGCAGTGATGTATGACTGGCACTGCGCTGTATGCATTTCTGTGTTTATATATCAACAGAGTATTAATTGCAAGACAATTCCCTGTCCTCTCTAAAGAAGTAACATTTTCTATATCTTGACTTAAATTTTCTTATTTATATTCCATATTCTCTTGAGAGAAAATATTTTGATATCTCGATATATCCAGATATATTTGAAATGTAATGAAAAATATTAAGTAGGTAATAAGAACAAACAAATTTTTGATCTTATAAAAACCTGTTCAACAGTAGTCTTCTCTATTTGCAATTAATATGTAATCATATAATTTGCGGAACACATCAGCTGCTGTGGAAAATGCTTGTGTTGACAAATACATGGATTAAAACCGATGCACTGATGTATAAATAAGTGTTTATTTTACCAGAAATTTCAAATTAAGAAAGATGCTTTCTTTAGACATCAAATCCACTCCTGAAAAATACAAAGTGAAATCCATGAAAACACCTTGATTATGCATATCTGCCTTCAGGGATCAACAGATTTCACCTGCTGGAAGCATCTACAACAAATCTTTAAGACAGTAAAAGTGCCCTAAAATGGTATAAAAATTGCATTAACATTTAAAGAAAGGCAACCTAAACCTCTTATTGCTGCAGGCAAGCCAAAAAATACACTACAAAGTGAGATAAAGTGACATATTCTGTAATAGGTTATTTCTAAGGGACAAGTTGTCTGAAAAGATTCATAATGGAATATTGATTTTCTCAAATTTAGGCCACTAATTTTCTCCACCAATTTAGTGTAATTACTTCTAGGTTTTGGGAATGTAGGTATTTCATTGCATATTACCTGTATCTACCCATTGGTATATGTATAGCACATGATTAAATACTGAAAGAGAATAACTGTTACCAATATGCATAGCCATAACATAATGTAAATAATAGTTATAATTTTATTTTTAAATAACTAAGAGAAGTTGCTGCATAACGGAATTGAAACAGCCTGTCATAAGTGAACTTAAATAATAAAACAAAATGAAAAAGTTAACCTGCTCCTAGAAGCAATCAGCTGTAAATATCCACATAATAGAATAATTTTAAAATTATGAAAATAACATACAAATCAAAATAAAGTAAAACATTAAATGTTGAACTATTCTTAAATTAAAAAATTGAGGATATAATGGAAAATAAAATTTACATTAAAATACAAGTTTATTTCCAAAATACACATTTCAACAAAAATCAAAACTTTACTTGGGGAAAACTTAAGACAAAGCATTTCTGACACCAGTATTCTGCTCTGGGAGAAGAGAAAAAGGCCTAGCTCTTGAAGAGATCCGAATATCTTCTATTAAAGAAGGGGGAAATTCACTTATGGAAAATCCTTCCAGGTACAGAGTTCTGGGACACGCTCTCGTTTTCTCTTTCCATTAGTCCAAAACAAACCTGCCAGGCATTGCTCAGGCATGCACAATGGAGATTCCTCTTTCTCCTGGTGGAACTTTTTTTTTCAACTGTGCCATTTTAAGATTGCTATATGCTGGTAGTAAATAGTATAATGACTACTGGGACCTCGTGAAATTCCTAGAAATTCAGAGCATGCAGCTACAGATTTATAGTTAAACATTTGTTTTCTTTCCTTTTTTTTTTTTTTTTAACTACTGTATATAGTTTATGTTTCCTCTCAATTAGAATCATAGAATCATAGAATGGTTTGGGTTGGAAGGGACCTTAAAGATCATCTAGTTCCAACCCCCCTGACATGGGCAGGGACACCTCCCACTAGACCAGGCTGCTCAAAGCCCCATCCAACCTGGCCTTGAACACCTCCAGGGACGAGACAGCCACAATTTCTCTGGGCAACCTGTTCCAGCGCCTCACCACCCTCATAGTAAAGAATTTCTTCCTAATATCTAGTCTAAATTTCCCCTCTTTCAGTTTAAAACCATTACCCCTCGTCCTATCCTTACATTCCCTCATAAAGAGTCCCTCCCCATCTCTCTTGTAGGCTGCTCTCCTGGAAGGCTGCTATAAGGTCTCCCTGGAGCCTTCTCTTCTCCAGGCTGAACAACACCAGCTCCCTCAGCCTGTCTTCATAGGAGAGGTGCTCCAGCCTTTGATCATCTTCATGGCCCTGAATGTATACAGCAAGTTGGTTTGAAAAAAAAATACCTTAATTAAACATTAAATAACTGTCTTTCATTGTGTGGGATTTTTTGTTTAAAGTAATGAAAATAATGATAACAACCTTTTGAAATTAAAAATACCAGTTATACTATATTTATCCAATTTTAAGTGCTAAAACTTTTTTTCCTCTCTGGAGCAAAGACAGATGTTACAGGAAAATAGATACCTATAAAAAAAAAGATGTCTGTGCAGCAGAGGAAGAACAGTATTTTTTATTGTATTGTATCTTGTATTTTACGCTTCTTTACATTATTCCTTTGCTTAAAATAATGACATTTCTGCTAGATATCACAATGCAGAGGTGATATAACCTGAATACAATGAGATATGAAAACAGATTAAATAAGATATTTAGTAATAGAAGTACCTTTTTTTGGAATATTTTTGCCACAAGATAGTAGATTAAATTGTTCTGACTATAATACAAGCTAAACTGAAAGTAAAGACTGTAGATGAATTATAGTCCTCCACATCATTTTACAAGATTTCTGGGAAAGAATGAAAGTAAATTGGCAAGCAAAATAGCTTTGGCAATTCACAGGAAAATGAGGAGAAAATAAGACTTTATGTTCTGCTTTAGAAACAGTGACTAGCAAGTATATGAATATTAAACAATGTTCTTATAAATGCTAAAATTGTTGCATGATTTTTTGCTAGCTTAGATGAAGGAAATTAACCACAATGGAAGATATCTAGCTTTAAACATTAGCACAAAGCTTCACCAAGGGCAAAACAAAATGACTGCAAACTGAAAATATCAAGACGGAGTCAGATTCACTATGACTTGATCAAGTTTATACGTAGGAGACCCCAACTACAAGCAAGAGTAGGTAGAACGTGTTTTGCAGATAACTAGGTCGATCGGTGAAGAGGCAATACAGTTTATAAATTGCAGAATTAAAAAAAAAAAATGGAGCACAGATCAGAGAGAATTTTTTTCATTAGTAGTGAACAGCACAACGTCATTCATCTCAGAGGCCAGTCTGGCCCAAACCACAACAGATTCACGTCAAGGTATACAGGTAAGATTTTATCTTCCTTTGATCACTTCAATGAGCAGAAACACATTGGTCACAATCTTCCTGATTTATGACTGTTTATTTGGCAGGCCAGGATTCTCACATGCCAGATAATGGGACAATGGGGTGAAAAGCCTAATGGTGAGCTGAGCTTGGAAGCCAATTTGCAAGCAAGGAGCATGAGAGGACCATTACCTAATCACCATTGCACTAGTACAGTCCATAGACAGGGGCTGCAGAGATGGGCCATTGGTAGCAGTAAGGAGAACAATTCAAATGGGCTTCCTAAAGAGACAAACCACCGGCTAGCCCTGATTAGGAGGCCTGTACATTCCTCATCACACCCAACAGAGGAGTTAATTGCTGGAGAGAAGCTACTACTAGATATCTTTTACCGGACAGGCATCCAGGAGCCAGGCTAAACTAGGTGCTACGGTTTTCTCCAGAAATTACAAGGCTTTAAGTGCACATTTTGGTATCTGGCATGCTTCAGGAAATCCTGCTAGTTGTGTCCTGGGGATACAAAATCCGTTCCAGAGACTTCAAAAACTGCTACATGTTTATCAAGGGCTGTGAATCTGATCTAGGCTATATCTGCACTCACAACCTGCAGGCACATGCTGCTTTCCGAAGACCCAAGTGCTTACCACCTCTGTCACATCCTGAAATTCTTTCAGCAATCAGGAATGAATCTCTCTGGAAACCATCCAATCCCAATGAAAGAAATGGGTATACAAGTGCCAGGAGGAAAGCAGGACTTTCTCCAGCAAATCCATGAGGTCTAGCAGCACCACAACTAAACAAAGAAATTAATCCTCCCTCTCTTTTCTGTCTTCTCCATGCCAGTAAGGCAACACACAGATACAGGAATTGTCTTTAATTTTAAAGGTACTGGTTCAGCTCAGCTACTCTGCTGTCCATATCTGAAAGTTTAATCCTTTAATTTGCTGTAAAAAATGTGGTAAGATAAACAGCTATGAAGGGAAGGACGCATTCTGTGTACTGTGCATTTAAAAGAGAAGGAGTCTCAGTTTACCATTTACAGTTCTCATACAATTTCCTTTCCTGGGTCTTCTCCTGTGTTTTTTCCTCACTGGTTGATCTTTAACTGATCACAACTGATCCTCACAAGCTGATCTTTAACTAAGTGTACAACTTCACAGCCGTTATCTAACTTATGTCCCCAGTTTTCAACATCTGATGTTCTGGTTCTTGAATATACTCTTTCCTTGTCATTTTATGTCTCAATCTGCAATAAATTATTGAAAGCATATATGGTACACCTTTTTATTTTTATGTTCTCTCATAAGCAAAACATTAGAGGATGTTGTATCATCCCCGTGCATCTTACATATAAAGTTCATTTCATGAACAAACATACTAGTTTTAATTAATATCAGGAGCACAAAATACACCCTTTGACTATCTTCATATAAGATAACAGCCAGCCATGTTTATTTTCTTTTTAAAACTACATCAACATTAATCTGAGAGCAATAGCACATGGCTCCCTAAGCACTAATCAAGATTACTTTAGGGTATGTGAAACAAATAATGGCTGCTGAGCTCTTACTAATGCCAAGGACTTCTCTCATAATCTCTGATTTTATTGAGTGGTGACTGACTTGACATTAATTGGCACTGCGGGAATCAGAGGTAATAATTAATAGCTTGGATTCGTATTTTGATTTGTGGTTTGCTGTGAAATCTTGAAAAGAAGAAACCTTGGCAGAAAATAATCTAGCTATATATAGAAATTTACATTTATCTGTCATTAGACTGTGCTGTGTGTGAACTATATAATTTAATCTGAAAAGAGAGTTTGTTATATCTGATGAGAAGGGGTTCTTATTAATTCCAAAGCTGTATAGTTTGCTTTCAAAAATATTTACAATGGTACCCAAAAAGACATGGTTATGTTCTTATAGAAGTATTTTATTATTTATCTGTACTTTAAAGATATACTGGCAATATACTCATCTTTCTCAAATGGATCTAATAGCTTTGGCCACAAAATGCAGCCATCTGCATTGAGAAATCCATCAAAATGGTAGTAGAACTCCAAAGCAAATGGAGCTGGTGTTGTGATTAGTGTGCCTCAGGTCAGTCAGTTAAAAATAATGTATGTGATTAATTTTTAAATGTTACTTTCTTGAGTCCTATGTATTTTGTAAGTAATGATGTAAAGAAATGCCCTAAAACAAATTACCTTTTAGTGTCACACCACTGTGTAGAAGGGTGGACGACAATTTTATTAAAGGCTACCTGAGGACATGCTGGTGGGAAACAGTATTTGTGACAGATATTCCTCCCAGCCTTCTGGCACAGCAGTTCTGCAAAACGCCAGTATGTCAAAATACTTGTAACCAGAACAGGACATGGGTACGCCAGGAAATAAAGATCTTAACATTCTTCATCAAACACAACTAGGCTAAAGTTTATGTAAAACTCTCAAGTGAATCAGTGCTGCCTGAAATATTCTCTGTATTCTGTGATGTCTATCAGAGAGAAAGCCAGAATGTTTTCTCTGGTTGTCTGCAAGGACCAGCCTACTGGGAGCTAATGATGTTCTTTTTCCTAAAATAGGGGTCCTGTAAGGGTATCACTCCTCATAGATACTCAGAGGCTCGCAATACTTTGTGTACGAATTCCTGCAAGTCACTAGCCTCTGCAGCCTTTTTCTGTCTTTTCCCTTGGACCACTCTGTATCTTCTGCACAGCAAGAGATTTAATGTAGCCTGATAGCTGCATTTCAGAATCTTTGTACATACCCAGCAGTATTTAATTTTAATTTTCTATCTTAGAAATGATAAGAGGTAAGAAATAGAAATAGGTAGATGGATAGAAATAGACAGAATTTTCTATAATAGCAAAACGTCATGTCACATTCTTACATTTATTGAAGGTAATCATTCTCTTGACTACAAACTGCACGACTAGAATTTCACGATCTAATACCACTGATGCCTTTTCCACACGCAAGGATGTCTAAACCGTTACCATTGGTTTCTACAGAATGTAACAAGGGAAATAGCTAGTGATGGAGAGCTTCCATAACTGGAAACAGACATATCAACTTATTCGTGGAAGTTTCCACTTCAGAAGGGGACAGAGGAAAACAACTTGAAGAACAGGCTGAGTTTATACCTTCCAGTGACTAGGGCATTGGCTGGGAGGAGAAACCTGGCTTCCACAAATTTCTTGAAAACGTACTTGTAAATTTTAAATTTAACTTTCAGTGGACAAACCCAGAAGCAGTCCTGGGAGCTGGGCCTGGAAAGGTAGCACAGCTATATGAGGAGGAACAGAGATACACAGGGTACCTAACAGCAGGATTGCACTATTAAAAATATGTGTTGGTCATTAAAATCTTTAAGGAACATTAAATACCTCTTGTCTCTCCTTAGACCCACACTCGCCCTACATACCCAGTGCTACCAGTTGCATCTTCCAGTTAGGTATGGGGATTTACACAGAATGACCTCCAGTTCCTCAGTGCGGGTCAGTCACAGATGGAAGAGAGGTTGGGAGATACTCAGACTGGGGTACTTCTCTGTATTTCCTTAAGAACACAGTGCTCCTAGAGGCTGTTAATGTCAAACCACTGGCAGTAAAGGAATGATTTTCATTTATTTATTTATTTATTTTAGATTACAAACCTTGCTAGCTCTGTTTTGTCTAAATTATAATTTAGATGCTTGGTTCTTACTGACTCTAACCCTAGCTGCTTTACTGGATCATGGGATACCTTTCAGACAAATTAAATGGATTTATACTCTTTGAATTAATGATAAATTGGCCGATTTTGAAAACTTCGGAAGCCAATTTTCATCTACTATAATTGACTGGTGAAGTTTGATTTCTGTAAGCATTTTAGAAAAATTTCTGAAATTGGTCTAGCGGTGGAAAAAAAAAGTGAAGAAGAGTTTGAGTTCAGTTTGGATAATAATCAAAAAGCTTGTGTGCTCTTTGACAGAGTTAAAATAGATTATTAAACTAAAAACAGCAATGTGGCAATCTCCATCTCTGAGTATCTTAAAGAAATACATATTTCATAATTAGACAGAGCCTTTTCATTGGTGAATATACTTCACCACACAGAAACTTCAATGCAAATGTAAATGCTAGCTAGTGAGATATAGTCAAGGCTGGGTGGGGAGGGGATTTTTCCAACTATTTTTAAGACAAACTTTGTGCAGGTTTGAGTTTGAAGAAATGGCTGTATGTGAAGATATGGAGATACAGGGCGTTTTTGTCAGCTTTGGGCTGTGTCCTTACTGAAGATTCTCAGAGTTATTTGAAAATTGTTTCTAGTACAGAAATGTACTGTATTGCTGCATTTCTGTTGCTTGAACTTCATTAAAGGGCAGTATAGAATCATAGGGAAGTTTGGGTTGGAGGTGACCTCTGGAGACCATTTTGGTCCTCTCTGAAAGCAGAGCCTTAGATTAGGCTGTTCAGGGCCCTGTTACCATGAACTTATTATATTCTTAAAATCCTTAAAAAAAATATTTTTACTATATTCTTAAAATGGGCATAACTACTAAGTGAGGTGTGAGTTACATTAAAGGGCAAGGAAAGCATTGCATTGCAGGTGTAGCATTGGTAACACATGTAGCCTACTGAGGTATTAAAGACTGACTTCTATCAAAATCACCAAAAGGGTAGATTTTTCTACAGTTTGTCCTCTGCATTTGTTTTCAATCACAGTTGAACATAAGCTGAATTTAAAGTTATGATTTTCTGAAAAAGATTATCCTAGTGAGGCATAGTTGTGTATATATGTAGGTAAGTATGTGTGTAGGTATGTATGCAAATTGTCTGTATTATCCCAGAGGGCAAATCCTGGCATTGTTTCATGTGCATACGAAGTGGAAATACTTTTTTAACATCTTTTTTTTCTAAGCACATTTATAGGAATAGGTTTTTCTTTCAAACTGCAAATAAAATTTGAAAATAAAATAGTATGAAGAAACATTGCAAGAGTATGAAGAAAAGTAATATTATTTTATAGGTCAGAGTTTATAATGAGTATTTTACAAAAAAGCTACAGGGAAAGTATGAAAATATAACTAAGGTTGTAAAACAGAGATGTTCTCTTTTTGATCGATGAGTAGAAAGTTAATGCATGTTGTATCACAGTAAAATTCAACCTCTTTGCTACTGGAGGGCAGAAAAGCAAGGGAAAAACCCGTATTTTAATGCAGCTATTATCAGAGGAGTGGCATGTTCCTTTAGAGTTACAAGCTTTAAAGACTAATAAACATTACAGTAAGCCTTCTTCTTTTCATCTCAGTAGGTTAACAATGTCTTGTTAAACTAGTATCAGTTATAACAGAATACAATATATTAAGGAGTTCTTTTCAAAGACCTGACTATCTCAGTTGAAATGATGTGACATCAAAACCTTGAAATGCCACATGGCCTCATCCTAATATGTCTATCAACTATATTAGTAAAAACATTGAAATAGGACCACCCCGTACATCAAGTGGAAATTTTTTCTTCTGAATTAAGTTAGAAAATGGTAATGACAACATACAAGTAAAAACTCTATTCTGTTACATCCAAAATTAACATTAGGTTAAGAAACTGTTGTTTCTCTATGTATTTAAAAAGAATATACAAAAGGAAAGCAGAAATCTATTTAACTCTCAAAAACTAATATCGCTTCCATCTGTACGCAAAAGACTCCCTTTTTTTCTGACAGTTTTTTCACCTCTGACTTATTAGGAATAGTGGTGTAGTTCCTAAAAATAATCCCAGCATTTTACTGTGAACTTTTTAGTCCAAAAAGTACTGTGTAATGCTAGAAAATTAATTTTTTAAAAAAGTGTATCATTCAGATCAGAAATTGTCTTCCATCATCTCTAGGCAACAGTCATCCAGGTGATAAAGAACTATAATGNAATGATTTAAAAAAAAAAAAGGAATGCTTTTGAGTTTAGACAACAAAGACAGAAGTTACTAAGGACTGCAGCCCACTTTTGAAAATTTATTCCTCTCTGCTATTCCCAAACTTTTTTCCAGCAAATTGGTACCCAAGTCAGGAATGGATTTTAGTAACTCTAACTCTTGATTGTGGGAGTGAAATTACTCAACAGGTTATGACTTTTGATATTAAACAACCATAAACCTTTCTTAATTATCTGAGTTGGTTGAATTTATGTTTTCCATAATAGAAGCAGCACCACATAACAAATATTTCTGACCCATAGAGCTTTTAAGTTTGTGAGTGCAAGAATCTACCTTTGAGCAATTGGAATTTTGAACAACAAGTGGGAATTTGATAATTTTTTTCATTATCAGTATATTGTTATGTCATGAGAGACATGTTTTCCCTATTCCTCCATTTGCAAAAACCGTATCTAATCATACAGCTATAATGCAAATTTCAACTGGTTTGAAGAATCCTCAGGAAAAACAAAACAAATCAAATTTCTAAACAAATACGATCTTTTGGGAGATGACCATGTATGAATACAAATAAAAATGAGTTCTTGATGTGATCCACAGACGTGAACAGTATTACACTAGGAGCAGGAATGTCACAGAACAGGTGTCAAATGAGAGAGTTTATGGCAGCTCAGGAAGCACTGAAAGCTGATGATGTGAGTAAGACTGAAGAAAAGGGCACAGTGCCCACATGGTGAGATTTGTTTTCAGTGTCCTTTACTTTTATTCTGTCTACCCAGCAAACCTCTTCAGTTAGAAGGTCACTGTTCTAATCGGTGTCCTAAGAAAACTTAGCATTTCAGTTTAGAAGCTCTTTTGCTGCACAGGGTGCACTCTTAGAGGAAAAGACATAATCAGATCCACCTCAATGTTCTGGACACAGTGAAGGGTTCTGTCACTGATGTCTATACAAAGCTGTGATACAAGGGTCACATTCAGGTTCTCTTTCATAGATGCATGCCCTGGAGAGTTGCTTCAGCTTCCTTTACAGTGCAACCTTTCCCATCAGTCTTAAATACTAAAATTCCTTAGGCCATTTCTCTACCCTCTTAGCAGTAAACTTAACTTAAACTTGTTGAAATGCTGCTTTAAGACATTCAGTTTTCTTTTTGGTTTTGTTACTTAAAAACTGTCATTTTAGAAGCATGGCTGCCTTCTTTTTAGTCTCTGGGCTGCTCCTGTTTTAGCAGTAGAATTTCAATAAGATGAAACTCGACTTGTTTTTTTCCCACCTTTTCACAGTGTAAATGCTCTTCACCACTCACCAACCGGAATTCCTCTGAAATGCTCTTATACTGTTTCTCATATCACCCCTAAAGACGAGGAAGAGATTTAGTCTAAGAGCTAGGATTGCTGCCATGCTATAAACCATCCCTGTTGGCAATGTCTTCACAGAACTGTGCTAAAAAATTTCCTGTTTCACTTCAGCTTTTGTCTCTCCCTCTCTCCAAATCACTCCACCCGGCTCACCTACCTGTTCAACCTTGTCAAAGGCCAGAGTGTGAGTACTTCTGAGGAGAGTGTACACTTTTTATTGCATGTGTGTTTTCCAGCTACCACAACAAGGCTTTTTACCTTGATTTGGTCCTCTCCTGCAGTGTAATGGCGAGGTGCAATGACAGAAGAATTCTGCATCTGGTCTCTTGTTCAAAAGAAGCCATATCTTCTACATAATATCTTCAGGGCTCTATGACAATTTGAAAAACAATGCCCGTCACAGCCGGAGATTACACCCTGCAGATGTCCAACTGCAACAGATGGAATCCAACACTGAGTTATCTACCAGCCCTCTTGAAGCACTACCTTAACACAAAAAACCCAAAAGCATTGCTTTGGTAGTCTTTGTTAGTTGTTCCTTCATGTGTGAAGAGTTAAAGCAGGTTGGAAAAATAGTCTTTAATTAACAGCCGTGACAATTTAAGACATTCTATATATGAAATAAAAGTATGAGTTAGGAACTATTAGAAGTTTGGCACACAGCTTTGCCAGAGTTCTGCATTTTTTGCTGCCGTAAATCCATTTTCCATCCAGAATCTATTTCAGTTTTTCTTATTGCATTTGCCTTCAGTAATTGTAACTCATTCAAGACATACTGTGGAAGCTTTTTCTACAAATTTATTGCAAATAGAAAATAAATTAGCCACTGTAAAATCATGAGTACACCACTGGCTAGGCTAAGTAGTAATGTATTTCAAGCTGAGCAAGCAGATGGCACTATTTTCATTCTTTCTAATTTATTTTAAAGTATTTTGTTTCTTAGAAAAAAATATTCTCTGATATACTGAGGATAAAAATATAGCAGTCAAACATTTTAGGAAGGGATTAATAATTTTACAGCAGCATTTTAATACATATAAAAAAAAAAATGCTGTTTTAAACCTAACAGAAGTCCCTCGATGTTTATAAAATATCCCTACGTAAAAGTCAAAGCTGCAGACTTAACTAAAGCTTCTCTCCCAAAGGGTGAAATAAAATTCAGAATGCCGCGCCCATATCGAATGTGACATCTTTTCACTTCAACAAAATTTGATGTGAAAATGAGAGCCACTGTTCTAAGAAGGTAATATTCTATAGCATACAAAATCTTCATTTATTCAGTCTCTCATTCCCGAAGTGGTGTTGACTGATTATTAAATATAATTGTAGACAGCTGGCTACCAATTGAGCACTCAGTATCTCGACTAATAAAATGTGTTTTTTTAAATTGACACAAAATCCTCTCAGATAGAAACGTCATAAGAAAAGACACAGTATAAATAAATAAATAAATAAACAAACAAATAAATAAATCTGTCGCCTCACTCAGCAAGCCCAGGTCAAAGTAGACTCAACACAGACAATCAAGGACAGTCATCCAGTCCCGCCATTGAGCAACAGAGAAATTCCCAAACCTACTGCAGTTCTCTAGTTATTTTTGTTTCTTTAGTCACACTTCTCCAAGGTTAATGGTTTTAGTGACAAGCCTCTGGATATGTAGAACCTTTCAAATCTTCACCTATCTCGTATGTGCCATATATCCCCTAGACAGATTTCATTCACCTGCCTGTCTTACATTTCTAGTCCTAAGGAAAGCACACAGGAAACTTGCTGTGTGTCCACTTGAGTTACTGATTTCCAGGTTCTTTTCAACAAAACCATTGAGCAAGCTACTAGGAAGCGATTATTTCTCTCAGAATATGAAAATGTTCAGATTAAGGTTTGTAGGTAACAGGCAATTTAGCAATCTCCTTTTAAAATTATGGAATATACTCATCATGACTCTAAAGGACAGATGAGCATCTTGTCATGACGGTATCCCAGTTTAATAGCATTCCTAGAAGCACTAATTTACAGAGGTTCAACATTGCTCCCATCGTTCCCAATAAAGTAATGGATACCAATTAGTTTTCCAGTAATTATATATCCATTTTAGATACTTAGAAATATGGAAAGATATTTGTATCTCCATGATTAATTTCCTTGGAGGTGGGGATGGGGAGTGAAGAGGGGAAAGGGCCTTCTTATGTTGTTAATAGTAGAAGGGATGGTTAAAATGAGGTGGTAAGTTTGTGTCCCTAACTCTACTTTCATAAACTCTTCTTATGACAACGAGGCTGTTATCACCTAAACATCTGGTCACACTTGTCTGTATCCTGAACAGAGTAGGACTTTTCTGTAAGAAACTTGTGTTTGTACTTTTAAGAATTAAATCTTATGTATTGTTCTCCGTGCAGAGTCATTTTTTTTATTTTTTGAGTCTGAGTAAAATTATAATTGGTTTAAAATTTGTATAAATTCAAATGTACATGCACACACACATACTCATATGTATACAGCTATTTATATAATCTTAATTTCCCGTATGTTCATTTTTCATTAAAAATTCCCCTTCCTGTTAATGCCCAATGAGTCACTTGCTGTCTCCTACAGTGAGACAGTCCTTAATTCTTAAAATAACTCCTGTAAATTTTCTACAGTCATACTCACTTGAGGCATTTAGATAGGCAACAACTCATTTGGTTGTCAATTCTACAGTAACTGAAGTGTGCTTATTTGCAAGTATCATCATTCCACTTAAGGAACTTATTTGTTCTTTGCTTGTTTGTTGTTGGGTTTTGGTTGGGTTTTTTTTGGTTGGTTTTTTGTTTTGTTTTGTTTTGTTTTGTTTTTTTAATACAACCTGTCTTTTAAGCATCCAATAGGGTTTGTTTCTTGATAGGTGCTTCCACTAATCTTCTTGACAGCTATCAGACAAGCCAGATCCTGCTGCTGCTTGAAATCTTCTGCATAATTCCAACTATACAATTCCCTGAAATGAGCATATGTCCGGCATATCTTTTGGGCTCTTAAAAGTCAAAATATCACTGCTTTGCCATATTATCTACTATTTCTACATGATTTATATGCAAGGATGTTTTCCTTGCTATATTTGTATTGCATACTGCCTTTATTCCATAATTCTTTAGAAAATTCCTTTCATTATCATCTAAAAGTAATGTTTCCTACTTGGAACTTGGAAGCATTTACTTTCAATGCTCTGGGTATAAAATAGGTTAAGAATTAGTCTTTCCAACGTCTTAATTAAGAAAACAATATGTGCGTGCACATGTATGTATGTGTATGCATTTTTTTAATATGTTTGCTCACAGGTCATGCAATGGTTCTGAACCAAAATCCTCCAGTCCACTAGTACTGAAAAAGAAGTAGGTAATTTTGGAAAAGTACAAATTGCTAGCACTGTCAAGACAAATATAGAATTTTTTATATAATGCGTACAGTATTTATTATTCTGTCACATATGCTATTGTTTTTTCCTAGTGCTATTAAGCTAGTAAAAACCATGGTTTACTTTTATGTTTTAATAAAACATAATTATTTAGCTTGATATTTATCTTACACAAACTGTGGCTCAGTTTTCATTCTCAGACATATGGACAGGAGCATCTTTTTATATGTTGAATTAATCTGGAGTGAGATTCACTCATACTTTTAACCCCCTCCCCAGTCAGCAAAGAGGAATAAACACCTTTAAAGAGCCACTCATACCATCCCAAAATAGGTATATATGACAAAATAGGATGACTCACTCTCTGAAGGTGCCTGTTTTCACTGACTTTGAAGGAGTCTAGATAGACATAGACCAGTGATCTAACTTTAAGAAGTTTAAAGTTAGGAGACATTAATCCTATAATTTACTTGCAGGAGAAAAGAGACCCAGATAAACTATTTCACCTATGGTCATAAAGCCATTAATTACGAGAAAGATAACTTGGCAATGGAGCATTTGTCAAACTGTTACAGTTGGAAAAGTCTCAATCTTCATGCAGCTCTTTCAATACCATTCGAAAGCCAGAAAAACACAATGTTAAATGATTATGTGAATGATGTGCAAATGCTGATAACGGACACAAAGTCCCAAATAAAAGTGTGAGATGCAATGCTTAACTTTCACAGTAAATGGAAATCATCCAAATCAAAACATAAGACTGTAAGAAATGGGGCTGTAGAAATATCTGTAAAAAAATCTTTAAAAAACAATGCCTAACTCTATGTTACTCACATAAATCATTTTTAAAATATTCCATGGTCAAGAAGCAAACCAATAACAGCTGAATATCTGACCCAAATCAAGTTAATTGGGGAAGCTGATATAAGGGAATTATTTAAGTCCTTTAGGTGATTTTTGAATAGCTTTCTCTCAGTGATTACTTTCCCTTATTTTTCAGAGTTAGTGATTTCATTAAAACTTACTACTCAGAAGTTGAAACTGAAGACAATCTTTTGCTTACTCAGCTCGACCTCTGTGTCCAACTCTGAACCACTTGTTCCTGAATCCTGAGAAACATAAATAATAATAGTAACATTTTTTGCCCCGATGCATTTTTAAAATTTCAAGAAATAAAACCAATACACAATTGCAGCCATTTCTCTGCAATCTGTAAGAAAACAGATTTGCATATGTGCCTGTCTCTTTGTCTGTTGAAATGCAAAGGAAAAATGTATATAGCAGTGATAAATGCTAACTAATAATTGGGAAAGATGTTATTGGGTGTTATGGCCCAAACTGCCTTTAAAACATTGAGGGGATTTTCTGCTTTACTCCACAGGATATCAATGAAATAAAGTTGCTTTCTACAGTCCTGCACTCTGGTAACACTTCTCTAAGACACTTCACTAGACACTCTTCAATCAACAGAAAGAGTATTTGTTACTTCTCTCATTTTAGAGTCACAAGGGAGGTCATTATTCTGAAGAAAAGGAATAATTATTTTCTTGGGTTTTTTTAATGTTTTGGAGACTTGCATTTTCTGAGGTTTGGGGTTGGGAGGTGGGGGTGGCTGACAGTTTATTGTCTTTTGTTTTCCTTTTGTTGTATATTTGTGTTGCTTTTAATGTTCAAGCAGAATGGCACAACAGGGTGTGCATTATGGTATTCTGGCGGCATATACTAGTGATTATTAGATATAAAGCAGAAGACAGAATGCCAGCAACCTCCTAGACATTTCATTATTAGTTCATAATCATAACTCATTCCCTGGAGTACCTCATCATGTTCATGAGCTCTTTAAAAAATAAAAGATTAGAAGAAAAACCCTGCAAAATGGAGATTATTTTTTTTTCAATTAGGCAATATGGTACTAGAAAAAAATAAGCCCAGATACTTTAAAAGTTATCATGATGATATTTTATGATTCCAGCAAATTTTTGCTCTACTGTTAGAAACACGGCATACTGAAATAAGGACCTCTCTTGTTATACAAGGGGAACAGGATCTGCCTTCCTCAGGTTACTATAATTTCTTCCAGGATCTTATATAAGGAGCTGATGTTCGATATTGGGCCACCACATATGCCAAAATGGCATGTGTGCTCATTCACAGAAAAGAAAAACCTCCTTGTTCTGTGGGAAACAACACGAGTGAAGACTCTTTGGCTGCTTCTACACTCTTAAATGCATCTGCTCCAAGAAGCCATCTCTTGCCCCAGGCTTAATGATATAATATCTCTCATCCACACTATTCAGCGTAGGGCAGCCTGCCATGCCCTGTTTAGCTGGGTGGCCACCTCCACATTTCATAGTGCTTGGTCTTAATCTGCCTTTGGGATCTGGACCCTCAGTCGTGTTATTATCATTTTTGTTGCTGTGGGTTTTTTAGAGTTCTCAGTAGCTTAAAAACATGCGGTGACTGTGCCACAGCTCAGCTGTTGTTGTTTCTTTTGTTAGAACATGAAATGGTGGTATGTATTTCTCTCCAATCAAAGAAAATCAGGGGAAAGCTGACCCAAATGGACTTCTCCTTTAAAAAGACTTGCAAAAGTCATTATTCTAAGACATATTTTGAATTAGTACAATGCAGTCATACAGGCACTCCTACATGTGTGTTCCTAAGTCTGCCCTGCCTAGGTACAGAAGTTGAATAAGCCTCTTATTTTCAATTAAAAGTATATAAAAAACTAAACAGAAGAAATATTGTAGCAAGATTTTCTTTTTCCTGTGTTGGTACTTTTGAATGTTTATACCAGTATTTCAGAATTTAGCCATATAGTATGGCTATTTCTCAAAATGCGTATATAGTGAGCACAGTTAAAAATGTATTCCTCTGAGTCGCAGTGCTTATTCCATTCTCTACAGTCAGCCTAAGAAGATAAGTGGCATTATAAATGTAAGGGTTTGCTGGTAGTTAGAAATGTTCAGTGTCTAACATAGCACTTGCACTTTTCACATGCTCAGAGGTGCAGGTGGAAGATTTTGAAGACAGATGCTACCTAGGGATCTTACCGTCTCATTTTTAAGGCATCATATATTTCTCAGATTACCGCACTGCTGGGTGTCTGTTTACAAGTGTTTTTTTGACAAATTATTTTTTGTTGGAACTGGTACTTTTCAATGGATTGTTCTGTTTTTCCCAAACCCAAGGTAGAACTTCTCTCTAAACTTCTCTTGGGAAACTCTCCAGCGCTACTAAATGCGTTCATCCCACTTAAACAGCAGCTCCTGCCTGACCCTTGGGTCACGGCTTCAGCCTCCATGTCACTGAAATCATGCAACTGCTTTTCCCTTCTGTGGCCACAACTTTTTCCTTTATGAATAAAGTATCTGAAGATATCATAAGCCACATTTTGGATAGTTACACACATAACTTTGGCATCTTCTAGGGTGGTACGAATATAACTCTTCAGCACCTATTTTAGGAACAACTTAAGTGTGTGATACAGTCAAAAGTTATCTTCATTGACCTATTTAAGTGCTCTGAAGTTTGATTAAAAGTGGTACTACTGATCTTTATGTACGTCCAGAATATGATTCACTTCCTTCAGATAGCAAGTTCTCCTACAGAAATTGAATACTTGAAAGTGAACTTTGTAATTCAAAATTAATGTAAAAAGCTGTATTTTCTTTTCCCTGGAGATTTTGAGATCAATTTGACCTTTAGGCACAGCAAGTCTATGTATCGATTGTTTTAGGAACTGGAGCATTCCAGAAATTTGTAAATAGGAATGCTGAAACAAAATTTCGCCGCTTTGATCAAAGTGAGTTTGGACATACTGAAATGACTGTTTTCATTCTAAATTCTTCAGTTATCAGAAATCTTGTTTTCAAAACTCCAGCTCTGTTTAATTGTTCGCTTTGATTCTTTTGAACTCAAAATACTATTCAAACATATAGTTATGAGATAATTTTTATTTCCCATTTTCCCACTGGGTATTTTTAGCGCAAAATGCTTCAGCAAACCCTAGTTCTAAGTTTAGAGGAAATTAGGACTTCTACAGAGGTCACGAAGATGCTCCTTATGAGGAAATGCAGTGACAGTAAGTCCTGAAACTGTTGCAGTCCGTTTGCACCGGGAGAATGAGTGACATAACTCAATGCTAACACCTAATCACACAACAATCCCTCCTTTCCTTGCCTTTCCTCTGTCATCCCCTCTCTTTACAAGAACAAGTACAGGAAACCCCAGGGACCTGTATTTGCAGGAATACACTGTCCCAGTGTATTGGAGGAGGTTGGAGGGGGGCTTTGCCCACTGCTTAAAACTCACATGAGAGGCAGAGGATGGGGCACAGAACACACCTTATGCATATTGATATTTTTTTTCTTCTCTTAAAGTCAGAGAAGAAAGAAACAGAGGAGTTGGGCATAAGGACAGGAAGAAAAAGAAAGATTTTTATTTCCACATGGAACTAATTCAGCAATAAATATATTGCAATATTTAAAAGTTTCCAGTATCTGCCTAATTGATGTGCATGTATGTACAGACTTGTTTTCCATATTTGTTACTTTTACTTTCTAGAAAACCGTACACTAATATAATTTTTTTAAGGAATAGGATGTTTGGAAAATGCTTTTTTATAATACTTTGTAATAATAAAAACATAGTTTTAAGTATTTACCTGTGATTGGTTTAAGTATTTACCTGTGGTTAAATGTATTGGTTTAGCTGATAATACTGGTTTTCCTCTTAAGCCTTGAAATCCAAACAGCTTTTGAATTTACAGTGTTTAGCTTGCATAGTCTGTTGTTCTCCTTTTTAACATAAAATAAAACACATCTGATTAAAACCACCATTATCAAATGACCCCATGGCAAATAATCAGTGGTAAAGTCTATGCCCTATGACAGTGCTATGACACTGGCTTGGGAAGTACATTATGTTATAAAGTCTATATAAAAGGAAAAATTTCACATCCTGGTTTTAAATAGGTCTCAAATTTTCAATCTCTTTTCGAAACTCTCCTTGACTCCCATTCTTTGATAAGACGCTGGTAAATATAGACAGTGCTAGCAAAAACAAAAACAAAAAACCTGAAAACCTCCAGACATGTCCCTCATTATGAAATTTGTATGGATAGTTCCAATAAACATGAAATTTTACATATATTCATACATATTTTACATATATTCATGTATATAGTCAGAGAGATAATATTTAACAACTGGATTCTCAAAAATAGAGGTAAAGGTCAGACTGATTAAGGAGCCTCTGGGTAGCATCCCAGTTATTATTATATGTTCAACTGCCGCACTGGTTGCCATTGAAATTATTAGACTTTTGGTGAAGTCAAAAATAAACCCTCTACGAGAGATCTCTCGTAGATCTCTGACTCTTGTCCTCTGACACCGTCTCACTGTCTATGCATCCCTCCATTGATTATATGGGGAATCTGTGGTGACTACACTTACTTAAAGTGTCTCAGTTTAGAGCTGACAAGTAGGTAGAGCTAATGAATATTCTAATAACCGCAGGTCATTGGGGACAGAAAGATCCTGGTATTTCCTTGGAAAGTTTAGCAGTTGTCCAGAAAGTTCTTTAGAAAATACTTTTTGTTGCTGCTGCTGTTGTTTCTTTGGTTTAGGACACTGACCAGTTAGCATATGAATACATTTCTGTTTTTGTAAGAAAGAACACCATTACATGAAGCTGCCTGCAAACTTTCAAAAGCCATAAATAAATGATAAAATATTAGACCAAGACCTGGTGTAAAGAAAGTATTCAGCAGCCAAATGACATATGGTTTTCTATAATAGCATAGCTAATGACTGGGATTACGGATTGCAGGTATAAACAGAATACCCAATACAGCAATAAAAACAATTAGATCGTTCAACTGTGAAAATACTAAGAGCACAGAGAAATAATGCAACACAGTGCAGGTCAAAATTTGCAAAGGCATTTTGGCACCAAGTTCCCATAGATTTAAGCAGCAGATAAACACCCAAATAGTTTTTAATACTTAAATCATAGATTATTTAATAACACAGCTCTGGCTCGTAGTAGTCGTTATTAAGATCCTGTGAAGCCTGTACTTGAAAAAATTCCAATGATAGTAAATAAGAAATTACTTTCAATAAACTAAGTAAAGACCTCATCAGTCTGTACAGGATAAGAGAATTCAATCTGCAGTAAAACCACCTAATTCACCTGAGGAACAAAAAAAACCCAAATACAAACTGACACAAAGAAATGCAAACGGGCAAACTGATATTCAATAAAAGGTGGAGGATTTAAAAAAACAGTGGCACCTACAGATCTTTGTGGGTATTGAAGAACTAATGCAGGATCAATGCACTGAGACAGGATGGAAAAAGTTAACAGCCCAGACTAGGAGGGAAATACATGTGATCCATATGGCAATGGAGCAACTGCATGTATGTCATCCTGCAGCCACCTACTTAGAAAAGACTGAGTTCTTTCTAGACTTCTACAAAGAAAAAAAAAGGAATTATTAGGGTCAGGGAAGCCATAAAGGATGAGAAAAAAATAAAATATGAATAAGGTATATCACTAGCTATCGTCTATACATACTGGCAAGTGTTATCTATGTATGTATGTTTTATTGTGCATTTAATACTGTATTTCAGACAAAATAAGACAGACACTCTCCTTTGAGGATGACAGAGCAGTAGTGACTGGGTACATGTATAAAACGTAACAGAAAAGAGTGAAAGGATTGTATAGAATGATCCAAGAGATTATAACCAAATTATAAGGGATCAAAAAAAAAAGGGAACTTTTAATAATTTTATAGAAGAAATCCTTGGCAGGTGTGAAATGCCAATTCTCCATTAACTTAAATGATACTTGTAAATTCTATCAGTTAATACTGAATTTTCGTATGATGTAGCTTACAAGAGCATCCGTTGGGACAGAATAAACTTTTAAAATGAAACTCCATCTAACTTTGTACACACAAAAAAATATTTATCTGGTTTTATTATGTCATTTAAACACCCTCCATTGAAAAAAAAAATTCTGAAATTAATTCACTGTTCTTCACTATGTATCTTTAGATGGGATGAGTAGACATCTGGAATTACCTATGTCTGCACTGTCTATAAAAGAAGTAAAGCTAGTTAATGTAGATTAGATTAACATTCACTTAAATCAACATAGGTGTCTAGTGACACTGACACACCATTTAGGATATCCTCAGGTGGCTGACAGAACAAGACCAACGATAGACCTGTAATCTTCTGGAGTAGCAGCAGAGGACGGGACAGGATACTGTCAGACATCCGAGACAGCACTAGGTACCTCCATATGGCAGCAAATTGGTCCATAGATGCCTTGTTTTTGTAGAGTTAGGGCTCAGTTCAGTCACCCAAAAATGACTAAGGCCACTTGAAATGCCCCAGTTATGCAGCACATCCACATGATGCTGGCAAATATGACACGGGATCTATGAGCACTGTAAGTCTATGTATGAGAAATTGAATCAAGTTGCTGGTCACTGTGCTGCTTAAATTAACCCAATGAAAGTGTTCAAAAACATGCATTCAAATATTTTTCTAAAGTAACTCATTGTAGCTCTGCTTGCTTCCTGTATTTTATCAGATGAATGTCAGTTGAAGACCTAGTACAGAGTTTAAATAATAGTCTTGGAATGTGAAGCTATTGACTGTCAACATTTTACATCTTTCAGTTGCATGAGCACAGGCATACAAGAAAGAAAAGACAAATCCATAATTTATAAAGAGAAGTGCAGTTTTTACTTTTGACATAACAGGAGAATATCAAAGTTGAAAGGGAAATATTTTATTGTGTTTGTATTTTTTATCTTCACTACACAACAAAAGATGTGTTTTCAGTAAAGCCAGTATAATCTGATGTAAGAGGAAATATGTAGCTGCTTTGTGTATTTCATGAACTAAGCAGCAACATGTTACAGCTACGCGAATCACTCAGATTTGTTTATAGAATCATAGAATGGTTTGGGTTGGAAGGGACCTTAAAGATCATCTAGTTCCAACCCCCCTGACATGGGCAGGGACACCCCCCACTAGATCAGGTTGCTCAAAGCCCCATCCAACCTGGCCTTGAACACTTGCAGGGAATGGGCATCGACAGCTTCTCTGGGAAACCTGTTCCACCACCTCACCACCCTCATGGCGAAGAATTTCTTCCTAATATCTAATCTAAATTTACCTTCTCTCAGTTTGAAACCGTTACCCCTCATCCTATCCTTACATTCCCTCATAAAGAGTCCCACCCCATCTCTCCTGTAGGCCCCCTTCAGGTACTGGAAGGCAGCTATAAGGTCTCCTTGGAGCCTTCTCTTCTCCAGGTTGAACAACCCCAACTCTCTCAGCCTGTCCTCCATAGGAGAGGTGCTCCAGCCCTCTGATCATCTTCGTGGCCCTCCGCTGGACCCATTCCAAGGTCCATGTCCTTCTTGTGCTGAGGACTTCAGAGTTGGACACAGTACTCCAGATGGGGTCTCACCAGAGCAGAGTAGAGGGGTAGAATCACCTCCATCGACCTGCTGGCCATGCTTCTTTTGATGCAGCCCAGGATGCGGTTGGCTTTCTGGGTTGCAAGTGCGCATGCCGGTTCATGTTGAGCTTCTCGTCCACCAGCACCCCCAAGCCCTTCTCCTAAGGGCTGCTCTCAAGCCATTCACAAGCCATTTATGTTGTTAATGCTGTCATTTCTCAGTGTAAAGTTACTCTTCAAAATAAACATCACTAAGATCAGCCACACACCTTCAAATCTTTAGAACTTATGAAGAATCAATTTGTGACTTTTACAGACATTCCTCAAAGTCTTCAGTAACAAAATGAGGAATTGTAATCTCTATGCAATAATTTACATTTTTCTTTTTAGGTCACAGCAGTCCTCAAAAATTTCCCATAAAACACCTGAATATTTTTGTATTCAGGAAAGTGTATCTGTTACTTTTGTGCAGTATAAAGACTCAGTTGCATCACCAAACAGAAACATATATTCCTGGGCTTCTTTGTAGTTTTAGCTCCGATTGGAAAAATCATGTAGCCATGGAAATCAGATCAGGGGGTTTCTACCCTTTCTGAAACATCATTCTCACTTTAAAATGGGTTTACTATTTTTGCAGTTTCTACAGTCTGTCTTGAAATGGAAGACAATACCATGATGACAGGCAGGGATATGTGCACAAAAAATGTAAAGGAGTTTCCCTTCTCCTTATGAGTTTTCTAGCTATTATTTCTGGAAATAGATTCCAATTTCTCAGCCCTTCTTATTTGCTTTCACTAAGAATATGCATTTCAACCACAGCATTGACTGTGGGTTGTTTTCAATATTTGTAGTCTCATACTGCTTTATATGATTAGTCATATACCTTAAGTTTTATAATTCTTCTCCATTAGCTAAAAGACAAAACATTGCTTTCTATATTATAGGTTGCAGAGGCTCTGACTCAGGCAGAGAGAGATAGTAATTAATGGAGAATTAAACCATCTTCTTTCTGTGTCACAAGATTAATAATTATGTAGTAGCAAGAAAAGTGTAACCCACCCTATGGATGGAAAAGCATAATCCATGGAAATAATACTTCTCAGTTATTTTATGTATGGTTTTCTCTGCTTACAATCACACGTTAAATTGGTTTGGCATTCACATGTGCAATACATGAAGGACATGATAATGGTTTTTACTCCATATGATTATTTATATTTCTGTTAATTTAGAATGATTATGGAAACATTTTAATGTATTTCCAGAAAAGCAGAATTCACTTTACACTTTATTTAGGCTGAAGTTTGCCCAAGCTTTGATTCTTGGTACCTGAATAATTTTCTAATTAACACCTTTTTATTATCTTGATTTTTTCCCTTTTATTCCTTTTGAAGTATTCTGAGAGTTAATAATGTCTTACGTAGTTCAAGTTCTCACTTTTGAAGGTTCAGAATTTCTACACAGAAAATTCTGTTCACTGAAGTTGATGAAGCCATTAAAAACATTCTGCTGTACCTAATCCAGTACTGCTCTATGTGCAAGATGAATACTAAAAGCACCATTAGCAGCAGAGAGTTACCAATCACTTATTGATGATTATGTAATTAATTAAGTAGTTGCTTCCCATTAACATTTTCAAACTGAATGTACATTTTCTGTTATGTATCCAAAACCAAATATTTATCGAATTGGAGGACCAGTCTGAGTTGCTTTCTTAAGTACTTTCTAACCAGGGAGTTGCAGGAAACAAGAAGCAAGCATTATGCAGCACATGGCTCAGGTCTGTAGTCATGACTCACGACCATGCTACGCTTCTTGTACTGCAAAGGAACAGCATGTACTTTACCATGCACAAGAGACTTCTGTCTTCATCCTTGTGTTAAAGTTTCTTTCTGTTGCTATGGATAAAATAACCCTTAAACTATCCTAAAAGTCAAGGACCTGTTAAGAGCAGAAATAAGCTTATATAGTAAAAGGCTCCAAGGTTTGCCTCATGAAAAGAGTACCTGATTGATGTATGTGTTTATTTCTGCTTTTTGAGAGTCTACAAAACATTATTACACACTTAACTAAGCTTCCTATCCACAGTGCTTTCTGCGGAAAACATCTGCAGCAAGGAGATCCTAAATTTTTCAAAGGAGAAATTCCTTCTATAAAATCTTGTGCCAGTTGTGTAAACATCATAGATTTCCCGCAAACTTGGCTTTCCTATTAGTTTTAGAAACAGAGAACAGAAATGCACAGTTTTATCTTCTGTTAATATCCCAGTGTTGCCACTTCACTATTCTGTAGCTTGAGAAAAACATTGTGATTTGGGAGGGGGGCGGGCTATGTGTGTGGTGTAATATCACTTCTCAGATTGATATTTCAAAAGCGTCATGAAGTGTAATTAATGTATATTAACTTCTTTATATGGAAAGGCTCTGTAATATTGATTAAAGGGAAAATAGAGCTTCTTTCCAACACACGCTCACACAATCAGCTCTAGTAAACCTCTCAACACAGGAATACAACCAGATACATCAATGACTGTCTAATTCTTCATTTTCAGGGCTGAATTGACATCAAGGAAAAGTTCCTGCTAAAATAAACCGAAATGTTTCTCTGCAACATTTACAAGCTCCTGGAAAAATTGCCTGAAGCCTCAAAAGTTTAAGGTTTTTTGTCTAATAAGAAATTTAAATAATCCTGTTAATTTAGTAAGTCAATAAAAAATAAACAATGAAGACTCCTTTATGTAACTTTAGGTGGAAAGCTACTCTTTATGCTTTTTAAAACCAATTCTATTATGTATTCGGTTCATTCAGACAGTTATGAATATACCTGCCCCTAAAAATCCCTGGCAAATGGAAGTCTAAGAGAAGGCAATGAATCTATTCATGATGGAGAACTTATCAAGGTAACGATACAGTCAGAGAGGGGAAAAAAAAGCTGACGTATTAAAAATGCCTTTACTATTGCAACTCTTAGTCCAAGCACGCTTTTTTAAAATAAATAAAACCATATATGTTCAGATCAGTGGGCATGCTGTCAACAAACATCACTCATGAAGGCCCACTTACCGTTAACTGCCCATCTCTCTTCCAACCACCTCTCATTTCTTGCTCACATTTCCACACAACATATTGCTGTGTCTGCATCAGATTCCCCTTCTTCATGCCTCTTGCTACACACATCCTTCTCCTTAAGCTAAATGATATTCCTGGACAATGGATGATATTACAAGGAGATAGACTGGATAGCTCTCATCTCTTTTTTTGCCTCCTTCAGTCAATAAAGATTAAATCATAGGTGCTTTTTTGTTTGACTTCATGTCTTTTTTTTTTCTTTAAGTTAGAAGTACTATTGAGATTACAATGTCAGAAAATGAAAAGGTTAAGATTGCAAACAAGCTAACTTGTCTGTACTGCCCACTATCTTTCATAATTCTCCCTTACATAGCCTTCAGATGATACTTAGAAGAGCACAAGTCTCACAAGCACCCCATGTCCCACCTACCATCCCATGTACATATCTTGGATGCACCAGTGTGTGAAATGACAATACCAGCATTTGTTTAGACAACTAAACCAAGCCACTCATCAACATATTCCAAGGTGTCTAGAGAGGTTTTAATCTGACCAGCCATAGGTGTCTCATTTGCAATGAATTTTAGAGACAGAGGCCTAGAAACTATTGGCTGTATTGACTCAATTTTCAATGATTGCCTGAAGTTCATTTCATGTCTCTAATACAAAGCTTTAATTAAGAGAAAGTGCTAGCTTTCCTCTTTCCAAGATATCCTGGGTTTGTGAAAAGGAGGTTCTCTGGCACTCATCCCTCTGCTGTGGCTTTGGAGAGGTATACAACTTTAGTGCCTTTGAATACCTTCATTGGCTTCTCAGACTCCATAACGCCCTATGCCAAGGGCTGTACAAAGCCATGACACAAATCTCAATTATCAAAACCAAAAATATGAGCAAAATACATACTTCCTTTTGTAGCTGAGGTTTTTTGTTTCAGATAATCCTCTTTTCATGTTGTGCACTGGTGCCAGCATGTGCCACTAACATCTTTACTATGTATGTGCACACTCATATTATACACAGTGAAAATCATCAGTTCTTGGTAGGGACCATAGAATCATAGAATTGCCTAGGTTGGAAGGGACCTTTCAGACCATCAAGTCCAACCATCAACCTAACACTGACAAAAAACATCGCTATACCATATGTCTAAGCAGTATGTCTACCCTTCTTTTAAATATCTCCAGGGAGGTGCCTCAACCACTTCCCTGGGCAGCCTGCCCCAATGCTTAATAACCTTTTCAGTGTAAAAAAATTTTCCTAATATCCAATCTAAACCTCCTCTGGTGCAACTGGAGGCCATTTCCTCTTGTCCTATCCCCTGTTACTTGGGAGAAGAGACTGACCCCCACCTCTCTACAACCTCCGTTGAGAGAGTTGTAGAGAGCATCAAGGTCTCCCCTGAGCCTCCTTTTCTCCAGGCTAAACAAACCCAGTTCCCTCAGTAGCTCCTCATGACTTGTGCTCCAGACCCCTCACAAACTTCATTGCCTTTCTCTGGACCCGCTCCAGCACCTCAATGTCTTTCTTGTAGTGAGGGGCTCAAAACTGGACACAATACTCAAGGTGGGGCCTCACCAGTGCCAAGTACAGGGGGACAATCACTTCCCTAGTCCTACTCACCACACTGTTCCTGATACAGGTCAGGATGCTGTTGGCCTCCTTGGCCACCTGGGCATACTGCTGGCTCATATTCAGACAGCTGTCGACCAACCCCTCCAGGTCCTTTTCTGCCATGCAGCTCTCCGGCCACTCTTCCCCAAGCCTGTAGTGCTGCATGGGGTTGTTGTGACCCAAATGGAAGTACTTCCCATAATGGAAGTAACTGTGGTACTCTGTTATGAGATAGAGATTAATCCTTGTTCAGAGTGTCTGAGGAACCAATGTGGTACAAAAGCAGAAACAAGGAAAGGAGGAAAATTGTGCAGACCTTTACCACAGAGCAAACCTGGAACAAGTCCTGTGAACCCAATAAAGCTACAGCAGTGTTGCATTGCAGAGAACAATTCTGAATCAGTATTTTGCAAAGGAAAAGGGTTACAGGTAAAGGAACTGAAGACAGAGAATGCTCATGTAAAGGAACAGGTTTATGACACTTCCAGTTGTTTAGCTTAATCCCTTCAAGCCATTTCAGAGTAGGCGTGAGAACATGCTTCCTTTGTGCAATTTAGTCCTTCTGAAAAGCTGAACCCAAAACCTTTTACACCCACCCGTGAAAACCATGACTGGTATGCCACTTTTATTTCTACTGGCTAATTTATTCTAAAAACATCTCTAAAATATTACAACGTCAACAGCACAGGGTAATGGAGGGATTGCGAGTACTTTCATGACAGGAGCTGAGGTGCCCAAGCTACTCTTTTCATTTGTCACAGAATCAATGCAAACATCTGTTAATTACTACTTCTCAGCCAAGCCTGCCATTGCATGCCTAAGTGGTTCGCTCCCATTCCCATGGAAAGCTAAACTGCCTTGTTAAATCTCAAGTGAACCGAGCTAACCTCTGCCTTTGCAGTGAGCTAGAAAGCAGTGGTATTCTCTGAATCATACAGCTGTCTCAGCTGAAAGGCAACAGTTTACACCATCACCAGTCCAGTCTCTGGCTGCAGCGAGCCTTAAGACAGATGTAAGAGCAGTATGCAGCGCCCTCCCAGGCTGCAGACTGAGATGCAAGCTTACATTAAACCTTGAGTATGAAAAATTCTTTCCGGCTGAACAGATTCTGGGACTCTTGGATTATCACACTTTGTAAAGAGATGATCGCAAAGATTATATTCCTTATCTGCTTCATATAGTAACAGATGACAAAATAAGGTGTAAGCAGTGAAGAATCAAGATCTTGAATCTGGTTTAGTTGGGCAATAACCGAAGGATTAGACACTTTTGATATTTTTTTATGCAATAAAAATAATTCAAAAGCTGCTTTAACCATAAGAGGTTTAAAAGGATCCAAGGTAGCACGCTGCTACGGGTAAAAATGTATCACTTTTCATTATAAATCAGGTTTTCAACAATTCATGACACATTTAAAAACTTACTTGATGCTGGCATAAAATGTTCAGTACAAGAGCATGTATAGGGGAAAACCACAATAGAAATCTTTTGCCTATTTCTGGGTTATATACACCAAGAAAAAAATAAATAGCAGTTTGTCACTGAGAATGAAAGGAAATAATGATACGACACCAACTGTAGTCTATTCACTGTCAAGTCTACCATTTCTACACATACACTTGCACCTTTATCAGATACCTAAGCAAAGCCTTCCTCCTTTAACTGAAATTTTCAAGGCCATTCAATGAATGGATGCCTTTGGACATCTCTCAGAAGGACAGAAGAAAAAGCTAGTGAGACAGAAGTTTTATTGTTTACAGATATGTTTTCTGTGTAAATACAGCTAATTTTTTTCCACAAAAATTTTACAGAGAGATTTAGTATGCAGACTAACAGTGACCATATGTGGTAGCTACACTGGTAAATATAAAGCCTAATAGCTTCAGTCTGCCCAAAAAAACCCAAACAAACCTAATTAAAAGTGCTGATCCTTAACCAAGTCTTAATTCATTCAGTTTTCTTGGCAGGCTAGAGGTTTTCAGTAACACTTATTCCGTATGTTCATTTGGTAAACATCTGAGGAAGGTAACTAGTGGAAATCTCAAATGTAGTTCCTTTACCATTCATAAACAAAATGTTATTTAAATGGCATCTGAAGCCTGGTTATTTGCCATGTGTGTTTGAGTTTATTATGACTATATTTCCTTGTTAGACCAAATTCTGGATTTAGTATTCATTTGGATAGAGTCTGCAGTGAAATTATTTTAATATTCAGATTTAATTTAAATGAGAGGAAAGAATGTTTTAATTTAATTTGTCTGAAATAAATACTTTGTAAATATAACAAGAGGTCCTCTACTGCTGTTGTTGACTTAAATGGAAGTAAAATAAAATTTAAAAATTGCCATGTATGTTTAATTACCTGTAAGGTAAGGCCTGCCCTTCTAATCAGTTCTGCATAGATGGATCTTGGCATTTTTAAGGAACTCTATTGATTTTAGAGAAAGTGCAAACAAATGATCAACCATGCAATGCACGGAGTAAGGTATTAAGATCAAATTGTAAAACATTCTGTAGCAAGAATGTTACAAAAACAATCACAAGCATTTAAGAAATAACTCTTTTACTTACCCTAAAACCCGCTTATACTGTTATAGAGTTGCAATTAATTATAATTATTACGCACTGTTAGATTTTAAATTATTGTTATTCTTTAAAGATGAGCAACTCATGAAGAAACTACAGTTCTTTAATAATTATTATTGTTAATTAGCTTCCAACTTTCTGGTGCCTCAAAAGTCAATTTACCTACATGCTGTTAAAGGCTAGTTTTTATAAATTTTCATTTAATTGCTTCCTACTCATTTTCCACTTCTTTTGTTTGTATCCACTTACCTTCAAAGACTCTGTACCAATCTAAGCAGTCCTATTTGACAATGTTTAATCAAAGCAAAATAACTAACAAGATGGTTTCAGAACATCCTATAGAGTTTATTGAACATGCCTTGAGCATTAGAGACAAAATGCAGTGTTTGGAAGACCATTTAGATAGTGTCCATTGCATCTTCTGACAGATTCACATTTTACCTGAATATATGGTCATTTCTTTTAATTTGTGTCAGAACAGAGCTGTGAAAGGTGCCATTCAAAGGCCATTGCCAGTCAAGTCCACCCAAAAGCTTCAGACAGACACTGAATATCTGAAGAACAATTTCAGGTCTCTTTTTTTTCATTGTTTGTTATTTCCAATTTTTTCCCCCGGTCACTCCTTTGGTATTTTTAATAAAGTTTGCAAATTTTTATCATCCACTATTTTCATGGCATGATATTTAGTGTCTTTCTAGATCATCCATAAAGGCTTTAAATATTAAATATATTAAGGCTGATTAATAACTCTTCTTCTGTACTATTGTACCTATCTGAAAGCATCACCCTTCAGCACTTTCTTTCATTTATAGTTTGGGGCTAGTTCTCAATATACTCTGAGTTAACATTTTCAGTAATAGAGGTTGTCTTTATCTACTGCTGTCTCTTCTTTCATGAATGTTGTAAACGTTCTTTATTCTTTTAATTAATACATTGAGTGAATTTCTTTGTGATTTAATATTGTTCATGCACCACAGTCATCGTTTCTTGAAATAACATCAAAAATTTAAATGAAACAGAATGTGTCAAGTTTTTCTGTCTTGTAACAAGGATTCTTACTAAAGTCAGATTGGCTTTTAGTTAGAAATGTATTGGAATATTGAAGGGCATTTTAATTCTCTAGAAGAGCCTAGCTGTCACCATTTCCATGGGGTAAATAGACATCTGAATCAATCATAATGTTCTGAATACCACAATGAGTACTGAGTGCATTTTCATGTGAAAACTGGTCCAGGCCATTTAGAGTGTTATTTATCTCACAGGTGATGTCTAACACAATGTGCCTTTTGCAACAGTTGAGTTAGGGAACTGATTTCAACTATTGTCATAAAAAAATCTGTCATATATTGGCAGATAATTTTTCTGCTTTACCATTAATTCCAAATTGTTCCATTCGGAGGCCTAAAAGAATATGAGAGTTGTAACTTTCAAGGACAGATGTAAAACATGTCTTTGCTTTGGCTTTGCCTCGACAGTGTATTTGTTATACATTCAAGTCCTGATATTTAGCTCCTGGGGAGAGTTAAGTGCAATTCCTTGACTGATCTGAGAGTTTCTTTTGAACCTTATATACATATATTACAATCCTACCATGACATGGATTTGGAGTTGACAGAGATTGGAAAGAATGTCTCTGGAGACATTCAAAACCCACCTGGACTCATTCCTGTGCAACCTGCTGTAGGTGAACCTGCTCTGGCAGGGGGATTGGACTAGATGATCTCCAGAGGTCCCTTCCAACCCCTATCATTCTGTGATTCGCTCTGTGAACTGTATTGTTGATCCATTCAAGTGCAGTTTACAGAAAACCATAAAGTGTTTAATAACAAATACAAGGTTTCATGATCTTCTTTTATTGTGCTTTTTGACATACTTAAATTCCACATGCAAAACACAAATCTGTAACCAGCCTTTCTCAATTAATTTGCAAGTGCTGATGGAACAGTGCACAGACTCTAGGTCCTCAGATAACTTGTCAGTTTTCAACAGTGAAAACCTCAGGCAATCATTTTGGAATATGCTAGAATGTTATCATGAATATTTGGCTGCATCAAAAGGTAAACATGTTTCACGTGAAAATAAAACACATTGGTGTTTGGTATAGTTTGAGTTCTAAGAATATTATAGTCTCACTAAGTTACTTTTCTTTCAGCTACAGCATAAATAATCAATTCAAAGAGATAAAATGATGAATGTCATGGTCATGAACTTTACAGGAATACCCGTAAATAAGTACATTACCTTTAGAGTAAACACATTAATTTTATACTTTATAGATTAACTTTTACTGAAGGTATAAAATCACTGAATAAGAAAGCAAATTCTTCTTCTAAAGTACTGCTGATAGAAACTCATGCAAACCATGCAAAGTCTAATTATTAAACACGATGTTTACTTTCAGTGAATGAATGACTTGAAGCATAAATACTTTCTTATTATACTATAATCATTTTCCTGGGCATACAGTTAAAATAATATTACTTATGATACAAGAAGGAGTTGAAAAAGTCTAGTAATACACCAAAGTGCGTGAACAAATGTCAGTACAAACTTACCTCATATTATATAAACTCCAAGCCAACAGAATCTTAGTGTAATAAGGTAGTTGCTGTTACAGTGTTATTTCAGGATTCAGGTACTGAATGGACAAAATTAAAAGGATAAATCCCTATTTATGGCTTCACACCAGAATGTACGTAACTGAGAACCAACTGCCAAAGACAACATGTGAGAGATGGGGTTGCAGCCCTTCCCTGAACTTTTTCACATCTAGTCCTTGAATTCCCTTCTGACTCTTTTTCATTTAACTGTGCAGAAATATCCATGTTTCAAGAGAGAGAAGGCAAGTGCTTAGTATGCACCTTAAACTCAGCTTGGAAGCCTAAGTATAGCACTGTGCCAGAAAATAATTCTGATTTTATGCGTGAGTTTCATAAAGCTATTGGCACAAGTTCCCTTAAGGATATGAAGTACTGATACCACACATCTTTGGAAGCACTGTCAGTTTATCTCAGCTGAGTGTCAAGACACCTTCATTCTGCCAAAGCCCTTTTAGGATCCAGAAAAAAGGGTATCCCTAGGTCTAGACTCCATAAAGTACTCAACTGACTATGTACATGCAGAGTGTCCCTACCACATGACACTAGCTCAAAACCGAGCTGGAGTACCCATCTTCTACAGAATAATGTTCTAATCAGAGCATTTGCTCAGAATTTTAGGCATAATTGAACCTAAGGAGGTTTGCCTGTACAACTGTGTCTTCCCAGACCACTGTTCTAACCACCATCCAAAAAAGCTAAAAACCAAAACCACAAAAATCTCTCCTGTGTCAGAATGGTCTGTTCTGCTGAAAATGTGACTGAGTTAAATGTGTGGATGCAAAATAAGTGAACCTGCCTTGGTATCCTAGTGGGTATGCAGCGCTTTAAAATATTTCCTTACTCTATTATTTTATCCCTGTGAAAATGCACTCCTGTATGACAAAATCTGGGAAATTAGAGAACACAGGCCATCCCAATGCTCTTCCATCTCTATGGCTGCAAACAAAAGCTGATGAGAAATCAGAGCTCAGTCACCAAGATTTCGAGTTGAATGTAAATGCATCTGAAGGTCCAGATTTCAGTCTAGGAAATTACATGTAAAAGCCGTCCACTTTCTACTATTTAGTATCTGAATGTTCTACAGGCCATTGAATAGACTACCCACATGGAGTGTTGAAATAAACTCTGTATAACAGAAGTTTTTAAAAAGTGTTTGCAATTTGCAGAAGATAGCTGCAGCAATTATAGTTTAGAAAAATACCATCAATGTATTTCACCTCCAGAAAAACAGCTAAGAAAGCTCCTGAAGTGCATCATAACTCTGCTAAAGCAGCTCTGTGGAGCATCTGTGTGCTTGTGCAAATTTAAGTCACCCTTGCATTCTGATTATCTCTTGGTCTGGTTTCACTTCCGATGCAAAACAGAGCTGCTTTGCGGTTATTTTAATTGGCATTAGCAATTAAGCCCCCCCTCCCCCGATTGTTCCCATTTTATGGAAGTTGTCAGATTATAGCACCACACCTCCTTGTGTATCTCCAGTGTCTCATATAACATTCCTAACAAGAGGAAACTAGTTGCACAGGAAAAGGTATTTTGATTTTACATTGTCAACATCTTTACAAAGGGGAAAATCTGAGGCATCTAGGTAAGGAACTACTGCAGCAGTGCAAAGACATAGAAAAACCTGACAGAGACCCGATATGTATTCTTCAGGCAAACCTTTTGGGTGTGTTTGAAACTTGCATGTTAAATATTTTCAAATAGCTTGGGGGTTTGCCCAAAGTCAGGGATGAAGTAGGGGCTGTGATGTTCTCTGTCTCATAATCAGACTCAAATTAAAACATTTACAAGTATGTTAGAGAAAGATCAAGCAAAAATGACTACACTTGGCTTCTAAGCCAAGGAAAATAAGCCTTCTACTTGCAGTCTCTTCCTTCTGTTAAATCTTTCATAGAAACAAGTACTAATAGTCTGAACTCTCTAACCTCCTTGTGATGGGTAAATAGTATGTGAACAGTAAATTACCCAGCTCTAAGAACTCTTCCAGTGTAAAAGTGTTTATTTCTGTTCTAGTACAGATACTTCAGCCTGAAAAAACAGCCTGATCTCAGTAACATCTCCTTGGGGTTCTAAGACAATATGGCTTGATAGCTACATATATGCTTTGCTTTAATTTAAGAAATAATTTTATTCTTGTTCAGATAGATTGGGACCTTGCTGACAGACGACACGCTATGGTGTGCAAATGCTTCTGAATAGACATCATTGAAAACTTAGAGCTAAATCCATCTTACATTGACCAGTGATTTAAATGAACTCTTTAATATCATCAAGAGAACTCTAAAACTGATTCAAGCAATGTCCTCACCATACTCACAAAGATCACAAAAATTCAAGGACTGATTCTATAATTAGAGAACCCCCCCAAAAGAAAAGTAGAAAGACTGACTGAAAAATGAACTATTGTGCTAAAGCACGTAAGAGATCTTTAAAAAGAACTTAGTACGTTTCTAAACAAAGCCTGCATTGAGAAGCAATGAAAACATATGCTAATAGAGATGATTAAATACCAAAAGATGAGTCTTCTGGCTTTTTCTCTAGGATTGAGGCCTCTTATGTCCAATCTTTAATAACTGTTCTTGCTGTCAGTATTGTTTTTCATAAATCTCCACCAATTTAACCAATATACATCTTCAAAGAAGACTGCTTTATAACAGTCATTGCATGAGGGATACTTTCAGTTATATTGATTAAAGGAGAGACAGCAATTGATGCACGTACCATTGAATGATACAGGCAAGCTCACAGACACACTGCTTAGTGCTTGCTCCATCTCTACATGATGTCTGTAGGAAACAGCTAGTTGGAAGGATCTAAAACAGTCAAGGACTAAGGTAGCGATAAGGCAGTGTGGGGATCAGCGGTCTAGTGCTCAAGCACCACCTCTATCATATTTTCATTTGGCAGTGAATATTTATTCATAAATATTCCCAAGAATCTTTCACAATGTCTGGGGAAGTGCTCCAGATACGATGCATGCAGCACAAAATCATAAAGCATGCATTATACAGCAATAAATAAAAATAGTACACATCTTTGGAACACCAGTCTCCTTGGCAGAATCCCAAGCACTGAGTTAAAGCATACTTTAATACTTTTGAGTGCTTAAGGTTGCTTGGGAGTCAAACAAGTAAGGAATTTATTTAAGAAATACTTTGTCAAAAAGTTTCAGGTTGATGAAGCATAATGAAAAGCAAAAGCAATAACTTTCTGATGGTATAGACACGAGCTGGAACACAGCAGACTCCAGTTCAGTTTTGTTCTCTGGAAACAGATTTGAACTCAGAGAAAGTCTACTCTGCTTCCCTCACACTCCGATTGCACATGCTAATCACCAAGTTTTGAAACACCCCTCCCTTATTTCTTTCTTGCTCAGTGATTATTTAATTATGTAAACGATACTGAAGAGCTCTCCTGGAAGAAACTGAGCAGAACTCTATTCTGAATAGTGCATGTCCAAAGGTTTCAAATTCCTTCTCTAGATTAGTCAGAGTAAGAACCTGAAATCAGGTTGTATCTATCCATAGCAAATGCCTTACCAGCTGGCCCAGCTGGCCTCATTCAATTAATGGGGACTGGTGGATCATTTTTTCGTGGGGATTTCTCAGACACATACCATATGTAATAAATCCTATCTTGCTATTTTTCTTTCCTGCACAAAATCTCAGGTTTGCAATTAGGCCAGGACTTATTGTGGTAGTCATGACACGTTTGTGACACTTTTCTAGTGAACCATTATTTATAATCAGTCAGGTTTATCTCTTGCTAACCTTCAACCTATATAGACAAATTAAAGTAGGTTTTTCCTAACTTCAGTAGTGAGGGTGCTCCTGCAGATGGGTAGCTCAGAATTGTATTCGGGGCATAACTTGACAAGCTGCTTTCTTGGGGTTTTTTGGTGGTTTTATTTTGGTTTTTTTTTTATAGTGAACTTATTGCCTGTGAACACAGGCAGATTAATAGCCCTGAAAACCTTAATAAATTCACAAAATAAGTATATCATGAAAAGCTCATGCCTAACTCTTTACCACTCATGTAAGGAAACCACCTTTGCAGAGTATAAAAGGAAGTTAATTTCCTGCAATCTGTTGAAAATATTCTTGACAACAGCACTAGTTATTTGCACTGGAAGAGACTGTCTGATGTGAATGTCTGTATTGTGAGGCTCTAATAAGTCCCATCTGGGGCTCTGCTTCTGCTACTCTGTTAACACAAAGCAGCCCAAAATTAGTAAAAATTTCCCTCTGATCATAAACTCCTATGTCGCAGCTCCCAGTGTCCAGCACAGAGTGCTCTTTCAGGGACAAACAAACCGGACAGGATTTATCTGATAGGCCTGAAGTTAATTTAATTAATGATGGGTCATAGCTGACTGAGGTATTTACAAGTTCAGAAAAGCATGAAAGGATTTTAAAGTCTCATTAGTCAATACTGTTCTTCCCATTCTGGTCTCATAAAAAACTCAGCATGGCTGGAACAGATGATCAAGGTTGTTTTCTTAATGGAGGGGGGGGAACACATTGATGACGAGCAACAGTTTTGCTCATCTGACTGAAATGCTACACATCTATTCACTGTCTTCAGATATTAAAAACCTGCTCATGAGAATGTCTTAAAAGGCTTACTAGTTTGGGTGGTTCACTCAGCTGAAAACATAGTGATTCACATCCTCGTAATTATCTTTTGCAGACAAGACTATGCAAGCTGAGCTTCATACTTCTGAATGAATTAAAGACTGGTATTAAATGAGTGCTTATTTAAAATAGTGCTTCCTTTGGAGCTGAAGAGAGTGGGTGGGATTTATTTCAGTTAACATTAAGCATCTCAGTGTAAGAGATATGAAAGATACTTGTAAGAATTCCCAGCAAATATTTCTGTTGTATCTCTGAAGTATTGCAATTCATCTCATTCTTTACTCTAAATGGAACACACTTTCTAAATTTAAGAATGGGCCTTAGGTCTTGAGAATTTTTATAGTTAATTTTCCTCGTCACATTTGCACTCGTGTGCATACATGCCTATATTCCTCATTCAGACACTCCTTGCACTGGCTTTAAGATTTTGTAAATTACACTTAACCTTTAGTAAATAAAAGCATGAATACTATTAAAATAGCAAAAGACAGTCGGACACTGCTCACAAAAACTTGCCAGTTTGATAGAAAACTTTAACAAAATAAGAAAATAGCATCAAAAACATTATCTTTCTTAGTCTAGATTTTTCCCATCCTAAATAAAGATGTTTCAATACAAAAAACTACATAAAGAGCATGTTAATATTAACCTGCTTAGGAAATGAAGTTTGACACTAAAGAGGAAACAAAATAAAGTTTAACTGTAGAAACCTAGGAAAAAAGGAACTGTTCCTAAATGCATGCTTATAAGTCCTTATGAGACTTTTTCACATCTGGGAATGTGTCATGCCACCCTATGGTCTTGTATGACCATACAGGAGAGAAAAGGGGAGAAAGAGACACATTTATACTGAACCCTCTTACCTACTATTTAAGCATCTGCTGCAGGATGAGATAAATTCCAGACTATGGTTATGTTTTCACTGTGGAATAAAAAGCTGGTTACTGATGCTAAGTGACATCAATCAACCCATATCAACAGTTCTTAGGGTTCATTCCTTACATAGCAGAGTTGTGCAGGAGAGAATTAGAGGAAGAGGTTCAAAGCAAAGGCAGAAAACAAGTTAAAATTTTAGAGCTGATTAGTACTCAGTCTTTCTCCTTGAACTTCTTTAATTCAGCTGTATAAAAGTGTTCTGTAGGTGCCTGTTCTCTCCACTGAGTACTGTAAGAGGAGTGCAGGATACAGATATCCAGAAACAGGTATTTACAACTCATAGATGTAGTGAGGTGAGATAAACTTCTGTTTTACACTGCTACCACTTGTGTTATGGGATCATGGAGGTCCCAGGAATATCTCTACATAAGTGAGTTATTCAGTGAAGTAGGGGATAGTCTTATTGTTTTCATTTCAAGATAAAAGAGGAGGTTTGGGAATGAGAGGGTTAATTGCCAACCCACTGCCTTTCAACAACTCCTTGAGGGACATGGACTTTTATCTAATCATCTTCTGAGTAATTCTAGGTCTAAAGAATTTGAAACACTACCATTACTTCAAAAGAAGTCACAACAGATGACTCAGTGAGTATATGTCTTTACAAATGAGCAGAAATTGTCTCAGGGCTCTTTTAGAAGGGATGAATGTGAATAAAATGTGTACTGATAGTAGATTTAAAAGGTTGAGAATATATAAATAGCTTATAAAAAATTCATCTTTCTTTGCATATTTATTTAATATTGTATTAGTTAGTACCGTGGAGTACCAACGGCTAAAAATTCATCAAAGCACCATGATAAAAACAGTAGTTTAACACAGTTGCATAGAAAAAAGTTGAATCTCTGGCTGTACGTTTCTTTTTTTACTAGTTAGAGTTACAAACTGGGAATTCAGTGAAACTAAATGTTTGTTGTTTAGCTGCCAACATATTTGCTCGGGAATTTGTTGGCAACATTATCTCCCACATCAGAGTGCCATGGATCACAGAAATTGGGTGTTGGCCAGCTGCACAAATGACCTAACAGGCTTCTCTTGGATAGTTCTTGACTGCATCACTGTGGACTCTTCATCAGTGCAGGACAGGTACAGCAGAGTTCAGCTCTTCCCTATTCGTGCAGTTTAAGCCTGGTAGGCAGTTCAGCCCCACACAGCCACAGTCTCCTGCTGCCAGTGGGAGGGAGGAGACAATCGGAAGGGTAAAAGTGTGAAAACTTCTGAGTTGAGATAAAGATGGCTTAATCGGTAAAGTGATATCCAATACGTTCTCATTAACCACCCACCACCCTTTAAGCTCAGGTTGGGTCACCGCTGCATGTGTACTGCTTCCTGTGATGCTCATCCTCCATTGGTTCATGGGTTACTTCCCATAACATGCAACTCAAATCATGAGTTACAACAATTGAAAGGTATATCCATTACAATCTCGACCCCTGGTCCCTTTGGGTTGAACATTGTAATGAGTTCATCCCCTTGTCCCTAGTCTGACTAGCAGCAAGGAGTTCCTGCTATAGTACTTCCTATAACATGGAACTCAAATTATGGGTTACAACAATTTAAAGGTATTTCCATTACTATCTCCATCCCTGATCCCTTTGGGACAGGCCACAGGGTTTAACATTGCAATGAACTCCTCCCCTTATTCCTACTCCAGCATTGTCTTATCTGTAGGCCACAATGGCTTAAGGGTGTACCTGCTCCAGTGTGGCGTTATCCAAGGGCTACAGTCTCTTCATGGGTGTACCTGCTGTGTCATGATCTTATCTACAGACACTGATGCTTCAGGGTGTACCTGCTGCAGCATGGCCTTATCAAGAGCCACAGATGCTTCGAGGTGTATCTTCTCCAGCGTGGACTCTTTCTTGGGCCACAATCCTTTCAGGGGTGTGTCTGCTCTGGTGTGGACTTATCCATGGCCCAAGACCCTTCAGGCTGTCCTGCTCCCAGGTGGACTTATCCACAGGTCACAGGCACTTCAACTCAAGTTTGCCCTGGAGTTCCAGCCTGTCCAGTACAGCAGCACAGGAACAGAAACAATGCCCCGGCCATCTTCCAGCCCAGGTGCATGTCTATTTCTGTTATCAAAATGTTCACGGTCACAGCAGAGTAAAACGAGAAAATACTGGAACAGCAAATACAAAAAGCATTAACTAGACTCTCATGTACAGTAAGGCAAGCAAGCCCTGTGGCAACTACAGGAACCTGCTAATTAGTAGATAAATAGCTATGATAGCTGTCAATTTGGTCTAACACACTCCAATCAAGTCTGTCACTATCTTAAGCCCTCTGAGTCCTGTGTTGGGTACCAAAAAGGATTGCCATGGTTTAACCCCAGTAGGCAGCTAAACCCCACTCAGTACACCTGCCCGGCATATTTTTCCTTCAGCATGAGAGACTTGCATCACGGAGCTGGCTATTACTCCATCCTACCGGGCACTTGTACTCATGGGCAATGGTCTGCTGAAAATCTGTGACAAAATTGTTATTCTTCTGTGATCTCTGACCAACACAAGGGATAAGTGCTAGCAAAAGCTTACTAAAGGATCTGTCTTTTTGAGCCTGGTGTTTCTGTTTCCCCATAGTGGAGTAGTCTAATCATGGCTGTTTATCCTGCTTGGGAAATAGCAGTTAAAATGTGTGCTTTGCACTAAATTTTTGCTTCCATTTGCAGGGGGAAAATGCTTTCATGTTCAGCCTATTCTGAGTTTTAATACTGTCTCAGTTTTCCTCCTAGCATTTCTGAAAACTGACAAAACAGTATTCCAGGACTTTCATTTATTCAAAATATTTTAAAAAGTCCTTAAATCATTTTGAACAGAAAAGAAACATTGTAGGAAATAAAATGGTGTAATTTGTCAAGCTGAATGACATATGTAATGATAGATGACACCCTGGCTCCACAGAACTTGCATAGGAGTTTTACTGTTGATTTCAATGAAGACAGTTTTGGAACAGCTATGAACAAATATCTTGTCTTAGCAGCTCATTCTTCTGAAGAGAAGAGAAAGTAGAGAAAGAACAGTATGTTCTTTCACAGAGTGGAGCAATATAATGGAAACATAATATGACTGGTTTGGAAAGATCAGGAATAAGACAGAGAAAAGGGGTGAGCTATTGGAAACTAAAGAGATTTTTCAAAGAAGAAAAAAAATAATCTGTACAGACAAGACGGAGGGCCTTCCAAATAATCTTTATTCATTATTTAACAATTCTAAGAAACTAAAGGAAGTTGTAGAATTTGGAACAGATTCTGACCGTTCTACACAAATGTCACAAATCATCACAGGTTAGTAGCTAGCCTCACTAAAGAAAATCTCCTAAACTGCCTTGGCAAACAATGGAGAATGACTGGTGCCCAACTTCATCAGCCTGAAACCTCTTTGGAGGCACCTATTTCTTCCAGTCCACTGTAGTGGGAAAATAGACACCCCAAGAAGTTGTCACTTGGCTGAAAAGCCACCAGGGCCAAGCACATGTAGGAAAAGAGAAGGTTTCTCTAAAACTTGCAGAAAAAGGGTAGACAAATTATGCTACATACCAAATCCCAACCGCTAAAAAACACTTTGGATGCAGAGTTTAGTTTAAGAATTTGCAACAGGTTAATTCTCTCGTTATGAAGAAAGTCAAGATTTGTTGCCCACTGCAGAAGACTCCTTTATTCATCAGACCTTCTGCTATGTTGGGACCATACCATTGTTCATTCACACTGTTGAAACTGAGAATTCTGCAGAAAGTCATCACAGATTCAGTCAGGGCACTACCAGGCCTTTGCAGCGCTGCCCACCCTCCCCAGGATCTCTCCCCACCCCTGTCCATGGACCCAGGAGCGACACACAAGCCCAGGCCCGGGCACCCAAACCTAGCCTGAACTACAGTGTAGGTGTACCTGTCTCTAGCCTTGACTGTGGCACCAGCTCCTTCTGCTCTTGACTGAATCCCTTGGTTGTGCTTTGGACCTGGTTCATCACCCGCCATGTTGGGGGCTATCTATGGACCCTGGAACCAGCCCTGGTGTCTGCCCACCATGCTCAGGCCCCACAGGACAGACTCTCAGCTTGTCCCGCCTTGTCATGCAACCCCAATTCTGCAGCTACTTGTCAGATTCGCAGGGAGAAGGGAAGAGTGAGTAACCAATTATGTCATTCAGCAACTCCCTGGATTCTGCTATTGTTTTTACAATTTTTTCCAATGCCACATGAAAATGCAAAAGTTTCTAAAGCAACTGATGCAATTCTTACCAGGATTCAGTTTTATACTTCCTGGCCAACACACTTTTTATTTAAAATACAATTTGTCTACAGACATGGTCTGAGTATTCCTTATCAATCAGATGTTGCAGCTTTTTTTTTTGCTTTTTTTTCCCTAAGAGAGAGAGGTTAATTTAAAAAGAGGTTCTTCTCTGAATGCAGATGTAAGCAGAAAACACCAAAGGACAAAAAACTAAATGTACAAAGTTAAAACCAAATCTGACAAAACTTGAAAATCCCTGAAAATGAATTTGACATTTGGGGGTGTTACACTGGGCAAGGGTAATAGGGATTAGTGTGGTGGAATACTTTGGTTGCGTATCCCTGACACTCACTTTCATGTCAACATGAAATGACAAAATGGTGCTTACATGCAGGACTTCAGATCTACCTACAATTTACATCCACATTTTATGTGACAGGATGCACCAAGATGCTGCTCCTGAGTTCTAGACCTGGAGAACCAGACGGTTGAAATTCATTTGGTAAGTGAACCTGCATTTAAAGTTTGTCTGTCACCCCATCTCAACTTCAGATCTCTAAAATAGATATACATCCATATCTGAGCTAGATAATCTCCTTTGTGTGGTATGTGGAGTGTGAGAGCACCTGCATCATTCAGCTTATCTGATCTGTCCCTTATCTGTACCTTTTCAGTGCAAGAGGGATAATAAGTAAAGAGGGAAGCAATAAACAAGAGCACAGAGACACGGACCTGATACACACAGGATAGCGGAAACAATGCCAAAGACCAAAAGTCTCCAGAGACTAGCAGATAGGTCATTCAAGGCACAGCTTTGGAAAGGGCCAACCTGGGCTTCATAAAAAGGGGGAAACAAGGGGAACACGAGATTTGGGATATTAGAGGGCAGGCCTGTAGGACTATATAAAATGTATTAAGAAACGCTTAGCGGAGTGGGGCTGGGGAGGAAGAAGGGAGGGTATAGAAGGGGTGGTCATGTGTAAACTGGGGAGGATCAGTGCACTTGTCTGGCTGAGCCTTGTGACCAGTCACCCCAGTCCTCAATAGTGGGGTGCCTGTGGGATGAGTGTATGAGTGCTGTGTGTGTGCAGCGAGCACCTAGATGGACCAGACGGTGAGTTAAGGACCCATGGGGTGGGTAAGGGGGGCTGGGATGTGGGTAAGGGGGGCTGGGATCTGGGTGGGGGGGCCAGGCAGGCAGAGGGGCTATGACAGTGTTCGGGGGATCCATGGATGTGCGCATACTTGTGAACCTGGGGAGTGTGGTGTGTGCGCTGCACCAGTGACCTTCTGCCTCTGCCAGCCCAAGAGCTTGGTTTCTTCTTTGTCTCTTCCCATAACTACTCCTATGATTCTTCCTGAAGTTTCTACAGAGATAGCACCTATGGCAAGTGGTCCGTGAGCATATCTCCACCCAAATTTCAAATTCCCTATAAGACCTTCTTCTACAATGTATATCATAAAAACATCCATAAATTCTAATCAGATAAACTATCAGTGATTGTTCACGTGAAAAAATGATAAAATCCTCACGTCATCCTTTCTGATGATGCAGTTTTCCCTTATGTAGTCTAATATGTGGACCAGAACCAAGGCTTAGTTTTCCTTTGGTAGCTGGAAAGCATCTAGCATATGTTAAATCCTCTCATAGTTTAATAAAAAGCAATGAATAACAATCAATCACACTTGTCAAATTTACCCAACAGTACAATGAAGTCCTCAGTTTCAGATTACTTAAGCTGTTTTCTAAAATAAAAGAAATGTAAGTTATTAAATGGCAGTGTCAAAAAGCCTTAAGATAACTGCAGTGGAGAGAGAGAGAGATAAAATTCTAGTAAGAAAATGCAAGTGCTTTGATTCAAAGATCAAGAACCAAAATGACTATATTAAAATTGAATGTTTGAGTAAAAAGCTACAGATACCCCTCAAAATCTTAAAATTACGTGAAGTGACTCACAGTAGTATTCGTCTTGCCTAAATTTACACATCTAGACATTATTTATCTAATCTGATAATCACTATATGCTGTCTCCGTAGTAAATAGAGGAGGCAGTATAATAGAAATCAAAATAGGCACTTCATAGAGATCTACTCCTGCTGTTTCATGATGCCTTTCTAAGTTGCTTAGAATAAAGTACTCTCTGGGTACATCTATTTCTCTCCACTAATTGTCTCCATGTCTCTAGACAATTATCTCAATTGGAAAACTGCATTTAGATAGATTAAAAAGAAAAAAAAAAGATAAAAAAAAGATAAGGTGAATTGTGCCCTTACATCTGAGGTTTACAGTCTTAACTATGTAATGGGGCCTGATGTGAGGGTTAAACTTCAATGTAGTTTTAAAGATTTCTTGTACTGATCTTCTCATGTCAGATTATGATTGGTAAGCCTTAGCCAGTAGTGGCAGAACCCCAGTAATCTGCAACATCTGGATAAAAATAGTAATATATGACAGGAATGCTCCACACATATCTCTTGCATCATACTGTAGTTTGTTGTCTTCCCCTGCAGCTGAAAAATAAAGGTGGACTATTATTCTTTTTTCCTCAAAAAGGGAAACTGTTTTCAAGCAAGAAAAATATTTTGTTTTATTAGCTACTGAGAATCATTCAAACTTATAAAATCAAATACTACCCCTATTTCTTATGTCTCCTTTTTACAGTGATTACTGAATGAAAACCACATTCCACTGAAAACAGATTTAGAAAGAAAATGTTCAGAAAATTACCCATGTCCTGTTGCTTTCTGAGATTTTCTTGATCCCTTGGTCATTATCTAACACACATGAAGAGTCAAAGTGGTGTACTTTCCCTAATTGATCTGAAGATATTCACCATATAGAAAAACAAATGACCTTCACCTATTTATTGCTTGAATATTCATGTCTGAAGAGAATTTTTTTGCATTTGTCTACACTGCAGGCAGTATTTGACAGTAAGCTGCAAATGCCAGTGATTCAAGAACTATTGAATCTAGTTCAAAGTTCAAAGTTCTAGCTCTAGTTCAAAGAATACTAGTATTCTTATTTTCAGTTGAAATAAGAAGCACTTTCTAACCAATACCTAGGCAATGTTTGAGGTACAGGACATAAATGGCAATCTTGTTCATATATTTAATTTATACACTTTTCCTAACTTATAGATGTGATTTTTAAAAGAATAAAGCCAGAAACAGCTAGCTTTCCCCAAGAGAGAAGCCTTTTTCCCATTTGAATAGTAATAGGAGACACAGTAAATTTTCTCTTGAATGCTTAATTGCTTTTCCTTGCCTTTTGAAATTGTGTTTTTTATTTGTCATTTATATACAGCAATACATAACAATGTGCAGAATCAATTCTATTTGGTTAGAAACTCCTAGTAGCTTTAACCCATTACTGTATGTATTAACTGTATAGCCTCACATTAGTAATACAATAAAGCTGAAAAGACGCCTTCAAAATCCATTTTACCCTCCAGTTTTTACAGGCAACATCAAAGTGTGTGGTTTATATCAAATGTCCTCCAAAATTTGTCCAAATTTCTCATCACTTTACGGTAAGTAAGAGGTAGTGTAATTGATTGTGTTAAAACTGTTTTTGTAATCGGGACAGTAATGGACAGAATAATTCCCGAAGAAACATGCACTGATATAATTCACTATAGAAATACCTGTGATGGCAAAGATCAGGCACTGATGAAGGCACTGATCAGGCACTTGAAGGAGACAGGAGACCTGGTCAGGAGACCCCACTCACCCAAGATCTGGGAGTCTGTACAGAGCTAATAAAATGTTGGCTGTTTAGGAAAAGTTCTTCATCTGCATAAAAAAAAAACAAAAAAACACCTCAGGCTTTTGGAGCTGGTTTAAGAATGATCGTATAAATGCATAAATAATTAAGTAATGTTTCCATTAATAAAGAGTACCACTGATGATCACGTTAGAGTTTCCATTCAGTTTTGCTGTTAACTATAACTTCTCTGAACACTTATCTTTTGTATTTCTTCCAAACTAACTTTCTCTGGAGGCATGCATATTCATGCATATGTATATGGATATATTTTATTATTTATTTATGTGCACATATACTTGCATATTATTTGCACCTGTCTTCCCAACTGAGCAACAATTTTTGGTTCTTAGGAAAAAGGAATCCCCACCCATTGTCTAAGTGATCGAGAAAAAAAATTTCCTACACAAGACAACATTTTCTTTTTCACTCGGAATTCAATAGTTATGTGCAGACACATTATGAATATGCTGTGCACATATCAAGTCTCTTAGAGGTTTATAAATATCATTATCACAATGAAATTGCTTTGTAATTCTGAAAATAAGAGGCAGCGTGGAAAAGACCTTTGAAAAGTGTCAATAACATGGTCGGTAAATCAAAGAGCAAATGCTGGAAATGCTTAAAGCCTATAGCACAGGAAAATAAGTATTAATGGAAAAGATCTACAACTGAAACACTTTCTCTTTCTCCCACAGTGGCTTGTAGATTGTTGGTCTTTTCTATTGATGTTTCTGTTTCTTTGCTGTTAAACAAAGACTGAAAGTTTTATTTGTAAATCCCATTAGATGTTATCGTCAGGTACCTTCCAAATCACTGTGCCTTCAGAAACACGTTATGCCCAGTTTTCAAGAGTACTGGGGCTTTACACTATGGACAAAACTCACTAGGAAGGGATGTAAGAATTCTTGTCTTTTAAATTTATGACCCTGACAAATGCTGAGGGTAAGTCAGGAGAATGATAATGGGCAGTTCTGTTCTGTAAGGTAGACTCTGGTCTTAACATCTAGTAATACAGCATAGACTGGGATTCGTGAAGAAAGAAACCATTTTACACAAATTTGTCTTAGCTAGCTAGCTATTTATTTCCTTTTTTTTATTTTTTTAGTTTGGCTTCAGCTACTAGGAGCAGTAAACTCTGATTTTTCCAAAAGCTATACCCAGAAGAGTCCATCTTAAGTGAATCATCCAGGTGTCCACATGGACGTGAGACTTACCATCAGTCTGGAAATTTCTTTCCATTAATTATGTTGAACTCTTCAAGTAAAAGAAATATACCGTATGACATTTCCAAGTAATCAAAGTAGATACATTTCTTTACATGAGATAGCTACAAGTGATTGCTTATGAACAAGAGCCTGGCCAGCTGTTATTGATGTTAATTGTTAACATTATTCTGAACAACAAATATATTTGGGTAAACCATAATGGTTTTCTGGAGAAATCATGTATTTGATTTCTCTCACAAAAATATTTCAGTATTGTTTCTCATAGCTGTACAGTGTACCACAAGCTTTCTAGGATTTTTTTTTTGTACTGATCTTGTAAATGTCAGTAACAGATTTCTCCTCAAAAAGACATGGTACTATGTGTCAAGAGCAATATATTATTTTGTAAATGAAAAGAAAAAAGAAAAAAAACAACACATCAAACCCCCCACTCTGTAAATACAAAAGCACTTTTACTATAACTTTGAGTTTATTTTATCAATCATGTGGAAAGCATTTCATTTTCCTGCAATTTGTTTAATTGCAGTTTATCTTAGGGGACAGTCCATGGAATCAATAACTAGCTGACTGCATGATCTAATTAACACTACCTTGTTAATTCATCCTTCTGTTTTTTGTCATGGTCACTCTTACTCTTTCCACCCACTGCAGATGAACTCTAACTCCTCAGAGCAGGAACTGCATTTCTCAGCATTCATGATTCACCTATTACAGACAGCTGCCAAATCTTATAGGATTTTTTTTATCTTTAGCTATTGCATTACAAATAAAAACATATATTATTAACTCTCATTGATTTTAGTAAAGGCAACTTAAGAAAGCCCATATAAATATCAAATCAAAATAATCAGACATGAGAAAGAAGCAGCAAGAAAAAAAGAGACATTAATTCACATTTGATCGTCTCTACCCTTAAAATACAAAACCTTTTTATAAGCAGCTGGAACAGATGCTGTAGATACAGTATAAAGCTCTGGGTTGTTTTTTTTTAAACTTTCTGTGGCAAATGATGCATTTGTTCCTACTATGTTTAGTCCATCAAATAATTTATATCAGAAGAAACCAAATATAAGTGTCTCAGTAATGGAAGAGCTTAGCTAATTCATTGATAACCAAATGGGGAAGACAGAAAACATTAAATATTATAATTTAAAATGTTACAATGTGCCTTTTTATAGAAAAAGTAATTGCATGGATGTTAAATATTCACACTGCAAAGTAGTTCTGAAAAATTGCCCATGTTAAATTTGTCCCCCATCAAGCTTCTATTTTCTAACATTACAACACAGTCCAAGAAATATTTGGGTTTGACTTGTTCTTTTGATATTAATGCAGGCTATAAGAAAACCATTTCAAAAAAAAAAAAAAGATATCTCAAAGAATAATCAAGTTTATTTTTCAGCCTTGCTACAAGATGACCACTCTATAGAGACTGTGGTGACCTCACTGTGACTATTCAATGAGTCTGTAATGCTTCACAGTGAAGCTTTTTGCTTTATGCTAATCAGCATTCATTATTTGCAATTAAAAACATGTGCTTTTATCATTTCACAAACATTTGATTGTGACAACTAATTCAATGCTAGCTTTGTCTTCAATGTCAAAGAAGTGTAAACCAATTGAATCACAGTTACTGTGATGACATAAATTTACTATTAAGGATATAGACAATTATCCTCTTGCAATAGTAAGAGAAACAGGTAGGTCATACTTTTAAGGGAGTTTATATCCTGGAATAGTAATGCAATGTAGCTCTGTTAATCTACAAACTCTAGTATCTTCTAACTAAGCTGTCTCCCTAGTAATCAGTCATGACAATGTTACACTTTTTATAGTTTTTAAAACAAAAGTGCTTATTCATTTTATAAATGACATCATTATGCTTTGAGAATATGAAAAAGTTTAATTAAATAATTTCTATATTTTATTTAAAGACATCATTAAGTTTTAAAGAAATATTAGACATACATTTTGGATTTTTACTACTTTAGCTGTTGAAATATTTCTTTGCTGGGACAGTTTGTATATGAGATTCTACTTTCTTTATAGACATTTATAATTTTTTTGCTGTATTGCTATTTCATTTATAACACTAAAGCTTAGGCAGAACGTGTCATTTTCTGGTGTCTTTATCTTCTTCACTGTCAGTGGATGATGTCAGAAAGTTTCTGAAACGTTCAACATTAACACAAGCTCTATTTTATTCCTCTTCATCTTTTTTGTATTTATGTGAATGTAGTGATGCCTATGAACTATTTTAAATTTCAAGGTTGTCTGTCAGTTACTTCAAGTAACCAGTTAGTTATTCAAAAATTACCTTCTGCTTCATAGGATTTGAAGTCTGCAAACTCCCTTCTTTCTAGTGTTTCTCAAAGATACTAGAACAGATGAAAATCAGTTAAATAAACAATATAGCTTATTCCAGTTGCTGGAAGAGACTGCAGGTGGGTATATTTCACAGACCAAGGAAATGCTCTGTTTCCACATGCAGCGCTCATGTAGTCAGTATCACACCCACATCTGTGCTTAGCTAAATACGTATCAGGCAGTAGAATATGGCTATGCACACATACAACAATTTGGTTTTATTCATGAATAATTCTAATGTGAAAACTGGTACATATAATTTGAAATTAAAAGCCCATTATTTTGAAAAGGTGGATGTTTATATACATCTTTGCAGTCAGATATGCCAAAACAGCAGAAGCTTGTAATCTGCTAATGAGTTTTGCAGGTTTGGTTTTTTGGTTTTGGGGTTTTTTTGTTTTTTGTTTTTTGTTTTTTTTTTTTTGAAAAGCCCACAAAGACATGTCAGGAACACTTGTCTGAAAACTATAACAAGCTGTTAAATGAATACCTGATTGACACCAAAATTCCACTATCTTAGTAATAATATCTTGCTGTGGCAGCACTGAAAGACATATTTTCTCTTTAACAAAACCAGAATCTCCTTTGTTGTTTTAATACTTTCATGTAATGAATTGCTTATTGTCCTAAGGAAAATAAATTAATAATTAAAGGCATCTATTGAGACACTGAAAGTGCTTGTGCTTTGAGATGTGCATAAACTGTTACCCACAAATCTTTCCTAAACTTCAGCCAATATTTAAGAATAAGTGGCAACTGGTAATTATCCAGTTTCATCAGTCCAAGTGTTCTCTCAATTCATTTGTTAAATATTATCAGTATTTCCTACTGACTGCATGTAATCTAATATAGTTTCAATGTATCTGTGAAAATCTCATCTCCAACAAGATCCCTCATGGCTCTCATGAATCAAATGTCCGTTTTCAATACATCACTCCTAACAGCAGTAGAAAAATTGATCGTCGTCTTTCATTGACATATACATATTCCACAAGCAGTCTTTCAAGACCCTTAACAATATTTGATTTGTACATATGCCTTATGCTACTTTTTTGTGTGTGTGAATTATTTTTTTAAGAAATGACAGTGAAAGAATGAAACAAAAATACAAAAAAGCACAAGGAAGGGTTAATATATTGATGCAGGAGTAGTAAGGCACATCATGGTTGCCCTGCCCAAAGCATCAAATGAAAGGATTTGAGAAAAGCACAGCTTAGGAAAGACTTGGATTTATTTCCTAAGTTCTATTGATTACAAAAAGCATTTTCTGCCAAAAACAGGTCTTAGAAACATTCTTCGCTTTATCAAAAATGTTTGCATTCCTACCAGCTTTCCCAAATTTATCTCAGCTAGTAGTTAATCAAATGGAACAAAAAAATATTTCACCTGTAGCTGTTTAGAAAATTTTGTTCCATCATTTCAGTTGATGATTCATGCTTTAATGACCTCCATGCCAGATGAACAGGATTCAGAACCAGCATTCCCACCTCATTGTAACAGAGTGAAATGGCTTTTTTCATCATCAGTGCTGTCTATTGCGAATAATTACAGGAGTCTTCTACTCAGTTCTCTGCATTTGCACAGAACCCTGAGTCAAATTCCAAGTCTTACATTAATTCTCTAAGAAAGCTCAGGACCATATAACGTATCAGGTTTCTTCCACGACAATAATCCTCCTAAATGTCTTTAGATTGCACTTATTCAATTGAATTTTCTATAGTCACAACAGATATTATAGCAACCAGGAAGAAAAAAGATGGAAAAGAAGGATCAAATAATCCACTGGCTACTTCAGAGTAAACAATAATCAAACTACACCATAAAGAAAAATTTAAAACTTGCAGGGGAACAAGGAGCTAGCACCAAGGAAATCATCAGTCGGAAGAAATCTGAAGATCCTTTCAGAGAAAGAAATACAGATTACTAGTAGCTTCTCTAGAGAGGCAGTGCAATGGTAGCAGCACCGGCCAAGAGCAGATGCCTGCTGCGTGGAGACTTCTTCAAACCTGAAAATGTCAGCAGTAGTGGATTTTATAACTGGATTGTGTGGACATGATTGTTTCTATTTTAATTTGCTAACAATTGAACTAAAAGAAAGGGGGTTGATTTTAAAAGGGTAAATTTTCAAAAATTAAGGATATTGGTTAGGATATTGTGATGAGGTTTCTGGTGGGTTTCTCAGGACTTGCACCCTCTCTCTGAGCTGTTTCTGTGTAGAGTGAAGAGTGGACAGTGTAAGGAGCTGTACATGAACTGTACCCCATTATTATAGGATCTGACTTCTTTAGTCTTTGCTCTACCACATACCAGAAAGTATTTTCACAAACTGTGACACTGTCAGAGCATGATGTTCATAATTTAATCTGATTACTGAGTCTTCAGGAGCGTATGAAGCAAGGAGCAGCCTTCCTTCAATCCTAGAAATAGTGGTTTGGAAAGATCTTAACAAAAGGTAGCCTTTCCGAAATCACGTTCTTGGTCTGATTTTCCCAGAAACAATTATCTATTGCCTGATGCTCTCTTTGCAGTGTCTGATGTTTGAACCTATTGCTTTTTTGCCTTAAATTAAATGTGGGAAAGAGGAAGACTAATTAAGCACAAGCAGGAATAAACAGAACATCATGCACAGAATAGGTAAAGGAGATGCAAAGAAGAGGAGTCAACAGCAGGAATGAAATGAGAGCATTTTATCAGCCTACAGCTATCCACTCAGCCTAGTCAAGTTAAAAGGCAACATTCAGGCAGACCATCAACTCATCCAAATGCAGTCCCTCAAGTGTAAAGAGTAATTTTCTGTTTGGCCTGTGGGAAGTGAGTTGTAGCTAAAGAGCAAGCATTTCTTTTGGAGATCTATATAAATGCACATCAGGTAACGAACTTAGGAAAGAGTCGTCCAGATCTGAAAATTATCTGCAGGCATTTATAGAAGGCATTGATCTCTTAGGTAAAATAAACTATTTCTAATGTTCTTTTGTCAACCCCGATGCTGCTTTAGAACAATAATAGCCATATATTTAGACGCCTTCTTGTCACTAAATAAACAAACTGGTGATTTGGGTTGTTTTTTCAACTTTCTGATATCACAATGGAGAAAGTCTTATCAGCCCAATGCCATCTGTCCATTTAAGTGATTTTTATAATAGAAAACATTTTTAGGCCTCAGTGAAACCTCGTCCATACCACTGTGTGTTCATTTAAAAGCAAAGAAACAAACAAACAGAAACATGTGTTTGGCCTATCAAAAAGGAAAATGTTGAGAGGAAATACCTCTGTGTGATACAAACAGCTCAAGAGAAACAAGAGGAGAAAGAACCATAAAGTGAAAGATAGTAACATCACAAGACTAAATGCACCTCTACTGGTCACTTATACCTGTAAGCTGAAAATTATAAGATTTATTGATCATTAAAACATTTTTGGAAAAAAAAAAAGCCTAATGTGAGGGGCATAGCTCCTTATGAGAAAGTCTATAAAATGTAGATGCCTGGGGTATCTGGGGACTGGAGTTAACAGTCCCTTAGGTCCTTTCCAGTCCCATGTTGTTGGGGAATCTCTTTGCTAGCACGCAAAGGTCCCAAACTTAAATGAGACCTGGTATGTTCCCATTCCCTAGCTGTGCCCTGGTTTCCCTAGTCTTATTTGTTCTTTCCACTACAAAAAAAGGTGATAAGCCTGAATCATGACTGCTATTCAGATCAGAATTTTATATTACATACTTTTTTTAATAAATACATTTTGTATTGCTTGTTCTCTTCATCTGTGGAAACAATGACTCAAATACAAAAAAATCACAAGAGTGTCTTTATAAACAGTTGCATGCTCAGATAATACTACAATATATATTCTCTGCTCTCAAGGGGAAATAAAGTGGAATTAAACACCCAAGATTATGCTTGAAAAGGAACTTATTTAACATTAAATAAATTCAGAAACAAACATATCCTTTTTTCTTCCTCCCACCTCCTCTGTCACAAATAAACTCCAAATTTGATTTGCTGGATGAGCAAAAAACCAGATGGGATGTTTACTGTCATCATTAACAAAGTGTCTCTGCCGCTGACTTTTATTGTCTTTGGTGTAAGCAAGATCAGTGAGTTTTGGAGGCTTTTCAGGATTGCCTTAATCAAGCCTGTGAAACCAATAGAAAGATCTCCTTTTGTGTCTCATTCACTAGTTATTCATTCTTTACTCTGGAAGGCAGCTGCTACGTATTTAAATTTATACATGTTTATATTTAACAAATAACTAAAAAAATAGATCTCTTAATTGGATGAACAATTTCTTTCTTTTTTTTTTTTTTAAATCATTATGAAATTTGTATGAATTCTCCTACCTGGAAGAATGAAATCTCAGGTTATAATGACTAATAAGCTCAGTTTTCTCACAGAGATGCCTAAGAATCAATTATCTTCTGCCTCTTGAAATACGTTGAGACATCACATATAGAAGGTGTCATTAACACCTCCTGCTGTTGCTGTGAATCACTTCAGTTCTGTCACGTGCAGTATGTTAAAGCTTTGGATTAAGGTCCACATGAGCAATAAAAGCTTTGAAGACAGCTGCAGACCTCTCGTCTTCAGGCAGTACCTTCACTTAACATTGCTGTTTACCACTTACCTTAGAATATGCAATTTAGCAATTACATTTCTTGGATACTGAGAGAGATGGCCTGCTATATAAAAATAAGTAGATTTCTCCTTAGACTATGACAAGCTTTCACATGAGGAGGAAGAAGTCTGTTTATTTCAGGAAACTTAAAATAACAATAAATCTCCAACATACATCCCTTCTATTTTCACAGAAATTAACCTCTTATTAGCACAAAATTTATTAATAATAATAAAGACTATACTTACAAATCAGGATTAGGTAGTCACCAAAATCCTGATTATATGAGTATAAAAATACAAATATGTATATGCTTAGACATAAACACCATCAACCATTGCAGAGCTGCAAGAATGCTGGGAGCTAGGTTTAGAATTCCCTGCAAAAGACAAGGCAAATATTGTCTGATTCTGCTTTTATCAACTTCACTGGTTACAGGAGTAGGATTTTACTTCATCAACAGTCACATAATGTATAACAGCTGAGTGTGTATATGTGAGTGTGTGTGTGAAAAGCATGTGCCTGTTCCTACTGCATTATGTACCATACGAAGCGATTTAAATACAACAGTAATGTATCTCCTTATTTAGAAACAAAGGAAAAAAATTATTTCTTTGCACTGGTGCATAGAACAATGATGTTGAAAGTCACGCAGAATTAACCATCCTTTCATAAAACAAAGATGCTGAAAGTCATGCAGAATTAACCATCTTTTCTAAACAACTTCCAAGACAAATCCCACATGTACGCTGCTCCTTTCCATGCCATGTTTTCCTCTTCTAAACATTGCTGCAACTGTATTAGCATTTGAATGTTTCAAAACCTCTGATGCAAATATAAAATAGGACTCCCTTCCTGTGTCTGATATTACATTAAAAGTTGCTTCAGGAAAGCTGACCACGAAAGAGAGATTCCTACTAGCTGATTCACAAGAAGACTCAACTCTGCCCTGAAGAAACAGATGGCTCCAGTTAACTCTTTGCATGTGCAGTTAAATACGCAAGTGCTCCTCTTCTAACATTTTTCTAAATCTGGAAGACATAATACAGTTTCCCACATGACATAGAGGCCTGAAGCAGACCTAGATATTTTTAGAAATAGCAAAAAAAAAAAAAAGATGGTGCAGAATGTACCTTTCACTTTTCTGCTTGAAAATATCTCAGGGATACATTTTGACACGGAGTACACATTCACACAATGCAGCAATAAGGAATAAAATTTCTCTTTCAGAATCATGCATTGTAAAACTGCCCCATCACCAACTTATATACTGGTATGTCCAAGATGACATTGGCCAAAAATACTTAACATCAGAGCCTGAAAGAGATCTAGGCTCTTAACTGACACTTCAGAGGGAGTTAAGGGCCTTTATAATTGTAAGCATCTGGGCATTAACAACTTAGAGATTCAACTTTCAAAAGTAACTTAAGTAATTAGAAGCCCAGGTTGAATTGAATTGTAATTAGTCTGAGGTTCCAAAGGGCCTTATTTTTGAAGCCACTCAAGTATTTTGAATTGTGGCTGATGATTGGTTAGTGAGATTTCTAAGAGAATAAGAGCAATTTAATTTTCACTTCTAAAAATGGACTTCTGTTCCTATATTAATAGAATACTTTTGAAAATATTATTAACTATCTAGTCGTAAATTGTGTTGTTGAGCAATAAATACCCATTCTCTGCAGATTTAAAATACTGGGGTTTTTTATCCTTTCTATCCAAATACTTTATTTGTATTTTTTTTAAGGCATCAAAATGCTTTCAAATTCCAAAACTGATGCTCACCATTTTAAAGGAAAAATGTATAGTAGTAAAATGCACACTACCATACAAGGAGCTGCTGAACTTCGATTACAGTTACTTGTAAAATTCTTTGAGAACTCAGGTAAAAGGGACTACAGAATTGCACATGATGATGTTGATGATCATTATTGATTCTGGGAGCTACTTGTGTTTTCATATAAATTGCACTGGTTTTAAGGTCTATGCAGTGGACTTCAAATAGATTTTCTCTCTTGTGTTCAGATGAATTTTGGGATGGAAGCTACATGTGATGAAGTGCTTCAAATTCACTCCATTACTGTCTGCAGTAAAAGGTATGCATTTCTCAGCGAAGTCAGAGACAAAACTAAATGTGCCATTTTATTTAAGCTGATAAAGACCAGAAAATAGGTAGTTTGATGCCCACAGAATTTATGCCAATTTCATGACAAGACAACATCTGCTTTTTCACTCCCACAAACGATTGAATCGTTTAATTGTTCATTACTCAGTAAACCATTGAGACTTGTATTGCAATCACTTCATCAAGGATGTGCTACAGGGAGCAGGGAAAGGGAGAATTCATCGTGACTCTACTAGCAAAAGTCAGCTTGAATACAGACTAACATTCCCTTGATCACTGAGCTGGGCATCAAGACAGAAGAGACAGAGCCAACTAGGTCAGAATACTGCTAGCATTAAGTATGAGGATAGATAAGGCTGTGCTATTATAACTAATATTATAATGGTACGGTGGATGCTCAGCTCAGGTTGTATTCCTTCTTTTCACTAAGCCTGGGGTAAGCATACCAGTAGCCATACTCATGCCTCAGCAAGGTGATAGAGAAATTCTTGTATCACTCGTAAGTATGTCTGGGAGCTGATTTCGGAGCTACTGCCACTCTCATTGGCAATATAATACGGAAGTGTGGAAGAGGCAACAGCAGTAGTAGTCAAATACCTAAACCTAGGCATTCTGGGCTATCCAAGATATCCGTGAGGAAGATATGAAACAGGATGCAGCAGCAGAAGATGGTGGATGTTGTGAGTGATCTAAGGTTAGGGCAACTGATTCCCATTCAGTTTGCCCTTAAGTGTTTATCATTTCAAGGCACAGCAAAGGAAGCTCAACTACTGAGAGGCAACATAATTTGCTCGTGATTACACAGACAGAGGAAGTGCTGGGGGCAGAAAATGTGTCCAAAATCCCCATGTAGTGTTTGTGATGTCCAGATGTTATCCAGAGCTCACCGCAAAGAATTTCACTGCGTGTGCAACCACAGACAATTGCTGATGATTCTTTCTGGAAAACTCCTAAAATAATAGACCCCCACCTTGTAGCCACTCCATCAGGGGTTTGGGAAGGCATGCTGCATTTTTTCCATTCACAAAATATATGATCACTATTGTCAGTGCGTTACTCTCATTGTCTTGAAGCATTTAACTTAGTATTGCAATTTGTGGTCAGTTTTGTTGTAAGTACACATGCAGTTCAAGCCTTCATGGTTTTGGGTTTTTTTTTTCCTTCCAACTCAAAGGGTTAAATATAGTGAATGTTCGCTTAGAAAATCAAGGGGAGTAAAAAAGGAATTCTGTGGGAAGTATAAAAGAACAAATACAGATAAAAAGATGTGAGGTGAAAGATTTCTGTTGAGAATGAAGATTCAGAAACTTGGAGAGCTTGATGAAGGAAGTACTCATCAGAGAACAAAACAAGAAGGAATCAGTCATACCAAGAAAAATGTAAATCACTCATGGATCAAAGCCTGACAGACTAGTTTTTACATATTTTTACACTGCTTTGCACATGAATTATCTGTGGTCTTAATGTAAGGTTTGAAAAGTACAATATAGGAAAAGTAGATGTGCATCAGAGAATCAAACTTCTTGATAGCTCACAGGTACTTTAGACCTTATCTTTATTTTTCATTTATCTAATTATACACATTGTTTCAGGTATGATACAACTTTTCTAAAAAAACAGAGGACAGGCTTATAAATCAAGAAAAAATTAAAACATATGCCTTTGAAACTCTGTAGATAAACATTAAGTGAAGATAAGCTCACTTGACTATGCTCCACACTCTCAAGGAAAAAGAGAAATGAAATGTGGCTACAGAAAACAGCAGGAGATTCTGATAAAGAAATTAGAGAAAGGGCTAAGACTGCAAAAAGATTCAGCTGCCACATTAACTGCCTGTATCCAAAACGTGAATGTTCATCCTTCTGCTTTACTCAGTTCCCTGCAACGCTTACTTACTTTTTGAAGCAGAGCAAGTAAAATTTGTGACAACAACAAGGTCTCCTAGGACCAGGAAGCCTGCTTCAAAGCAAGCAACATGCTCCCCCTCGATTGAAGTCTCACATCTAAGCCCAGTTGGGATTTGCAAACTAGAAGAGCCTCACTCTCTGTTGCTAATGCACCTGGTCTGGTACTCTACAAGATCAGTACCTACAGGTGAAAAACAGATGGAAGGAAGAGTTCCTTGTATCCAAGGATTGCTGATTTAAGTACTTGCCTGGAATGGAGGATACACATATTAAATTTCTCCTCCTGCTGCTAGAAATGTGGGTACTGCTATAACCAGAAGGCAATAGATATTCAGAGTAAGGCTGAGCCTTTTATGGTTTAAACAAATGGTCATGGCATCAGACAGAAAACGATCTACAATCTTGTGGCCTGGGCACTGAGCTGAGCAAATGGGAAGTTTATTTCGTTACCTTTTCTATCTTGTACTTTTCAGTTTCAGAATAATTTTTCTCCATTTTTTTCCCCAGTTTTTCTTTCTTTCCTTTATTATGCTGTGCAGTGAGGATCAGCCTTCAGAAGAGAAACTGAAAATATCTTCATCTCAAATAGCATTCTAAGTCACTGTCTCAATTGCATGACGCAGGAATCCAGTGAAAAGGTGTAACGGGACACATCTTTCACAAATTTCTATCTCATTACTAGATTTTTAAACTAGGTGGAGAGAGGAGAAACTGACATTGAATGCTTATTCTGAAACTGACATTATCAATGCTTATAAATACTTAAAGGATGGGTGTTAGGAGGATGGGGCCAGGCTCTTTTCAGTGGTGCCCAGTGACAGGAGAAGAGGTAATGGGCACAAACTTGAGCATAGGAAGTTCCACCTAAACTTGAGGAGGAACTTCTTTGAGAGTGGCAGAGCACTGGCACAGGCTGCCCAGAGAGGTGGTGGAGTCTCCATCTCTGGAGACATTCAAAACCTGCCTGGACACGTTCCTGTGCAACCTGCTCTAGATGACCCTGCTCTGGCAGGGGGGTTGGACTAGATGATCTCCAGAGGTCCCTTCCAACCCTACCATTCTGAGATTCTGTAAAATAAACGGATTACTCCCTGGTCACATTCTGAAAGAAAAGGGCAGAAAGGAGGCCAAGGAAGAGTGGCAAAATTTGTGCTAAGTGTGTAAAAAATTAGGTGCCTTTTAAGTAGACACTTAAATGTGAAATTTTACTAGGGATAAGTTTAAATATTTTCCTAGCATTTCTCACTGGATAATGGAAGTGGTAACCTAAAAGTCTATTGTCCCCTTGTAATGCCAAGACAGTTCAGAGGTCAAGCTGTAGAACCCACCCAGTCACTAAATGCATGAGACCCATCTTTTAAAGGGTACCATAGCATTCAGCACCGAGCCTACGTCCCATTTTTAGATCCATTCCTATATTGTCAAAGTTGCATTTTTCTTTGAGTAGGAAAAGCAGACACTAAAACCATAAAATAAGAAGAATACATTATCTATTTAAAGTAAATGGAAAATCATGTAGATTGATTGAAATTCAGCATTTGACTAAGAGGAGAGTCCTCAGCCTAAAAATCATGTATTTTCCAGGGCAAAAGGAGGAGCCGCATTTGATTGCCTGTTCTCAAGAGCTATTTAATGTGAACTGCAGGAGATAGTCTACATTGCAGTACACTGAAATGGAAAAGATGCCTAAAGACAAACCCTGAAAGACAAAAGGCCAAAGGAAATTATTATTAAATCACTGTGATAGCAAGATAAAGCTTGAATTCTGCAAGCAACAAAGAGATCGGAAAATGTTAAATGTAGGCCAATACAAAACTCTCAGCACAGCACCGGGTGTTATGCACTGAATCAAATAAGAAAAAACATTCTCCAAAACACAAATGTATAAATACAATAAAATTTTGTATACACATACACATGGCATTCACATTTTTTCTAATTCATTGCTCTTTGTCAAACTGGCTCATTATAGTTCAGATGGTCACTGAAGTATTCTATGCACTGGCATTTGCTATGCAGTGATGCAGTTAAAAGTACCTTGGGTCCTGTGTGATCCACTAAATTATGTATTATACTATTCACTATTAAACATGGCTTTGCAAATACCATCTGCCATGGAAGACATCATTTTCAGAATATCTGTATGCAGATCTCTCCAGTCTGACGTGTTGATGCTGTGAATGGACAGAGAAAATTCACAAAGGACAAAAAAGAGCAGTTCATGTAACAAAGGGGATAAAAATATTTCATAGGTAAAAAATACTTTCACAAAATAATAAAATCAAAATAGACAAAAAGCACAGACATTTTGCTTATCCCCCAAACATACATAAATATTAACATGCTTTACCACTGCTTTAATTAAACTGACTCTGACATGAAAAAATAATAACTTTTAGGAAGCATTCATTAATACAACTATTCAGGGCAGGAAAAGAACAAAAACTAGAATAACTAGATAAAACAATTTTAAAGAACTGGAGAGTAAAAATACAATAACAAAAGTGTCAAATTTGTTATAAATACTCTAAAAAAAGATGAAACTCAAATGGATTACATTCAGAAAAGTAAAAATAAAAATATCTAGGTATCCAGTTGAAGTATCCAAGTATATTAATGCAAAAACTTATTCAACTTAGAAGATAATATAGTAAAAAGTAATGTCCTGAAATGGGAAAAGAAAAAAACAAAGGTTGTAAAAGCAATTCTAAGAAATTCTTTGTGCTATCTCGAAGCTCAGATACACATGGGCAAACTTGATTTCAGTACTTTAGACCATGTTAAAATGAGCTATTCTACACAGGTACTGGTAAGTATGGTAACCTGATAAGCCAGGAACAGAGTAAGGATAGTTAACAGGATCCTGTTATAGCAAGGTATAGCCATGGATCCACCATTTGGAAGAAACATTTGCACAGTGAGGGGAAGCAGCACAACTCACACAAAGAAAGGGTGGAGAAAAACATGCTGATTGATATTTAAAGGTTTGCCTTCTAATTCATCTGCTCTTATCTATGTTCAGATACCAACACCACAAACGTTAAGAGTTGGGTAAGTCATCTTTAGAGTCAAACCAGAGAAACAGACAAACACAGAACAGGATACTAGGTGAGTCAAAACATCTGTACTTAGCCATGAGCTTATCACCTCACAAGTAAAGTACCCAGAGAACATTGCTAAACTCTTACTCTGCATGTCAGTAGCACCAGTTAAAATTAACTTGTCTGTTGGAATTCCTGCTATGATTTACAACAATAACTGAGATAGTAAATTTACTCATTTTGATGAACACGTAGAATAAATAAAAAAAATAAATGAATACAAGCATGTTCAGATGAGGAATGACATAAAATACTGTGGATATTAAACATTATCTGCTACCTTAATATGCTGAATGAATCATAGAACAGTGCAGTCATATTTTGTAGATTTTTATACAAGTGAAATCTGAGGTGAGGAGTCATGTGATCAATTTCTGTAACCTTTTTTAAGCAAAATAACGTGAACCGTGGAGACACACACAAAAAAAAGCAAAAGTCTATTACCTAATTCATGACTGAAACAGGATACTATCACATTTCTGATTGCTTTAACTGAGAGATATTGTTTTAAGATGGACAGATCCACCACTCTAAGCTGCCAGAGCAAAGTGCAAGCAGCCAAACCATTTTTGAATGGTAATCTCCAAAGACATTTTTATCTTGGATGCATATAAACACAGCAGTGTTGTGAAAAGTCACGATCTTCCTCTGAAAGTCACAACATTTTCCTACATATAACTCAAGGTTATCAAAAAAGTTTAATTTACTAGCATACGCAGGTAGTACAAGTTTATCCACCAGAGCTCCTTCCCTCCGTGCAAAGAGGAATAGATTTCTCTCCTCCTCCTTCTGTACAGCATGAGTGGATTACCTAAGTATGTTGCTTATCTTCATACTTATTTTCAAGAAACGTTATATACGAGGCTTTACATTATCTGGAAAATGAATTATGCATGTGACAATATGCCACATCCCTCAGTCAGGCTATTTCTAGTGTCTACTCTGCCTCTTCTGCCTTCACATGCTGTGATCAAAAGTATTTTTCTTTTTCTGAAGTTGTTTTGTTCTTGGGTTTTTCCTATTATCCCTGGGAAGGAATTACTTTAACTTTCTCCTGAACAAATACTATTTGCAAATACAATGAAGTTATATTTAAATCACCAAAGATTAACCGAAGCAGCAGTAGGCCAAGGGAAGGCGCTATCTCTTCCGAAAACAAGATAACAGCTTGGGAAAGCTGAAGGTTTTAAAGGGTTTGGATTTTATTTAATATAAGTAGGAGTACCAAAGGTTAGAAATTACTAATACAAAGATGTTGTTCAGTGCCTGCCTCTCTCTGTTTGACTCCTGTGCCATTTATAATCTGTATTTGATACCAACAATTCTCTATATGGATGACATACTACTGAATCTGGTCAGCTTCCGCCAACTCAACACTGCAGCAAGATACTGAGTTGGCTCTTTTCAGATCAGGTATAGCAAATTTTTTGGCTCACCTGATATCAAAACCCATTCTTTCTCAGGAATTCTTCAAAGCCTAGCCTAAGCCAGGCCACTTTGTAAAGCAGCACAAAATATTTGCAAAGATGGCAGTCCTTTTAGTTGTGTGTAGCATGTGAAGCTAATTGGCCTCTTCTTACTTCTAATGAGGGAAGTTTCTCCGCCTGTTTCCCAACATATGACATTTCCATCTCTATACACGGCGGTCTGTGGAATAGCACATACGCTGTTTTGAGTCAGCTTGGAACCATTCCATCTTTCACATACACACAGTCTTCTTAAGAGGAAGTGAACTGAGTGAACTCCACCTGTATTGGTAAATATAGAAGGACCAGGGAGAAAGCAATCCATGTCCCACCACCGAGCATGCATTTATACTTTTTATTCATTAGCCCCAGCAACATCAGATTTATCTTTTTAGTTCCAGTAGTCCAAGATGCTGTGCCAGCAGTTCCCCAGGAAGAACAGCAGCAGTTCCCCACAGCGGTGGGGAGCCAAGATGCTGTGCCAGCAGTTAAGCTGTGTGTGTGATCAGGGGGTTCAGTGCTAAGGTCACTCACTGGCCCTCCTGGGAACCCAGTAAGACCCGGCTTTGAGACAAAATATATAGCCATGTGAGGTACTTAGGTCTTGACCAAGAAATGCAATGGTCAGGTGCCTGCCCAGACCGTGTGTGAATGAATATGCATGTTACCAGTAGAAAAACAGAATCCAACCTGACAAGTGCACCAAGAAGAGAAACACCTAAATTCTGTATATAATGTGGATCCAGCAAAATTTAACTAAAAAATAACTTTTACAGCCTTGCTAACTTCTAAGCACTCCTCTGCAGGCATCCTCATCAGCTTCCTACAAAGAAACACATTCTCTCAGTTTCAATAAATGGCTCAGAAGGAACTCCTGAAAGTACCTTCCTTGGCAAAGCCTCTAACATCAGCCCTTTTACAAAAATGAAGTGGCAGCTTATCTGCCATTAACTGAGTCCTGAAAATCAGATGTACCCTCTTCCTTGATCCCTTAGGGAAAATCCAGGCCTCTTTGCTGAGTCAAAGGCTGTTTTGAGCCTTCAGTGTTGTCCAGTGGATAGTGATGACAATCCATAGCTTTAATCAAACCAGGCCAGACGTGAAATATATTTGGTGGGTAACACCGTGTGATATTTCTCTCGAGTGAGCTTTAGGCACTTCACAGAGACCATGATAATTTTAAATGGCTCCCAGATCAACCAACAAGCTGTTTTGAATTCTACTCTGTGGCATGAACTTCCCATGTACTGTAAAGGGAGAACAAACATCCGTTCTAGGTTGGTAGGAACTCTTGATGCTGTACACTTCTCTCTGTCTGAAAAAACAAATAACATTCTGTTTAGCTTTTTTTTTTTTATTATTACCTCAACTTTGAAACTAGCTATGGGTACAAATTACTGAAGAAAAAAAATCATGAACTTGAACTCGAACTCCTTTTATAAATTCTAAAAACAGCTTCTGAAGAGTGTAAAGCCACTTATGTTACAAAGTTCAGTGACCTGAAATAACTATTATTGTTTCCATTGACCCATAGTAAGAATTGATCTGGACTGGAACTAGCAACACTCAATAGCACATTTCCAATTTTTTTTAATGTTCCATTTTCCAAAAAACACACACACACACACACGCAAATATCATTCTACACCAGCCAGTCCAGCTTTTAATCCGGTTATGCATTTTATGACAATAAAACTATAATCATAAAACCAGAAGGTAATGAATGTAAAGTCAAATAACTAAATACAAATCAATAGACAATTGTGCAGAAAATCAAAGATAATTTTATGTCTTTGAAAAAAAAACAATAAAAATATCAATATTCATTAAGCTGTGATATGTGGAAACAACTGGTTTTATGTTTATAAAAGCTAGTGTCAGGTTGTGTAAAGCTGAAAGGCAAGACAGAGGTTGCTCTTTCAGAAGATCAAGCACAGCAATCCAAGTCTAAGGAGGAAAGTTGCCACTAACTATTAATAACATATATGCTGGACATACATATGGCATACTTATCACACATATTTCTATTAAAGGATATTTATACATCCACAAAATGGTTTCAGTATCAAGAAGATTTATAGTTAACACAGTACCAACCATGTCTTTCAGAGCTTGATCCTTCTGCTTTCACTCAGAAAAAGCATAAGGACAATCCTTAAAGTTTCAGACTGATCAGAATGAGATCTGAGTTAATATTGGATAGAAAATGAAAAATAAAAAGTTTATTTTCCATAGTCCACTTAGTAAGTATCTCTTCCACAGTGTTGATCTTCCCATTGCTGAATGTCTTTAAAACTTAAATAAATTACTTATTATCAAATGAAAGATTCATTCAAGAAGAGTATTTTAATGTCAATGACCGTATGTGGAAAACTACCTTGAATAATATACAGAAAATACAACAGGGACATTTTTTTTTTCTGTGTTTGTAGCATGATGCACACAATTCAAATCAGACTGTATTCAGTTTCTGTTATGTTAGGGTTCCTTGGATTGTTATTTTTTGCTCTGCTGCAAGATCTTCTCAGTCAATTTACTTACAATACGTATTCTATACATAGAGGTACTATTTATGCATATATCAATTTTTGAAGAGATGTACCAGAAGGGCAATATACCATGTAAAAACTATTCCAGCTAGCAGTTCTATGCTCTTGTTCATTGGCTAGACAATTGAAATTGAGCTTTTCATATCCCTAAGGAATAGGAAAACACTAACAAACATCTTGGTTATGCTGTTAACACTGCCACATTAGATGGTACATTACTCAAATAAAGTTTGAAATAGAAATTTACATCAATTGCTATTTCATTCACAATGCAATATTACCCTAAATAAGGAGAAAAAGGTTTTACACTTGTGTAGAGGCTGTTCATTTTTCCATGAATTATGCATTTCCATTTTTTAACAAAAAAAAGCAAATTGTTTTTTCCCTGAAGAAATTCACTATATGAAGAAGTAAAACACTAGATAATTTTATTCTATGCTGTAGGAAATGCCTTTTGACTTTTATTAAACTGCTTGCTGAGTTTCTGATTTCTTGAATTAAATGGTTATTATGTGGAGCCCTAGAGATGTGCAGGGAAGAGGAGAGAAGTCAAACTCTAAACTTGACTTTTCAATGCTGCTTAAAAAACATCTCCAATTTGTCAAGTGAAAGTACTGTCTTATTGTGGGTAAAAATTTCAAACATCATCTTCCTACAAGTTATTTTCTTCAGTTATCTGAGTTAAATTGTATATTACTTCATAAAAAATAATGCATACAATGAATTTTGACTTTCTGAAACTTTGTTAGGGATAGATCGCTATTTTTTTTTTCCTATCAGGTGGAATTATTGTCTAAAATGATTGTGAAGTAACTTCTGTAAATATTTCTTGATTGCTAATTTGTGAGAAGTGTGCTGCTAGCATCCAATATTTAGTGTCTTTGGATTTAACAGTGGTCTCAAAGTAGATTGCTAATTATTCTAAGAGTATGACTAAAAGTCACATCTGCAGTGTAGCTATTGGGGCTACACTTTCAGCACCCTCTCTATAATCTTTAAACAGATAAAATTCAAACATCTGTATCTGAGCTACTCACTCTGACCCGTGTTTTTAGTTTGGAAAGAAACGGATCCATTCAGAGAGTAATGTGTCTCCCTTGTTTTAGACACCTATCTCTTTCAGTTACATACCTTGGAAATGTCTTTATCCCAGGAAGGAAAAAAAGAGCCTACACTGGATGTCTTATTTTCAGATATCAAAGTCAGAGCAAGCAAATCCCACCCTTTCTAATGAGTAATCCTCTCTTTTTACTACATATGAAAGTTGAACAAGACAGCAGTGTGATTTTGATGTGACCAAATGCTTTTACAAACTCAAGAAAATCTGTATTTGGTTGAACCTCAGAGGAGGTTTGGCTCCCACCGTTTGTTCAGCTCTGCCAAGTGAACCCAGGGCCTCTGTGGAGAAAACACTATTGTCTCTTATCTCAGTAGGGAGCTGAGTGATCAGAGCAACAATATGAACAATAAAGCCACTATCAGTGGCAAGATTTCTGAAGCATAAAGCAAATATGTTTTCCCATTATGTAAAAAGTTGACTGTGCATTAAGTTGTTGTTTCACTATCTTCATTTCATCACAGACGTAAAAATGTACTAAACCCCACTAGAGTTGGTCAATTCACTTGTCCTAATAAAAGAAGCAATTTGGCCCAAATCCCAGATCACACAGTAATTATCCTGAGTTCAGTAAAAGGCTTTCTGGGTTCTTTAAGAATTTTGGTGAGCAAGGAATAAGTTAGTATTAGGGAATTTAGAGCTAACAACTTCATTAAGAATTTTTACTTTAACATAGACAGAGGGAAGATGACAGAATCTGGTCCCTGGAAAATTCCAAATAATTTATTGTCAAGGAAGCAAATGTTCGTCCTACGTGGCCAAAGACCTCAGGTGAAACTACATCATCTTCTATGTATTTCAGAGCAAAGCGAGGCAGTTCAACTGACAAAGTTAAATATATACAAATGTCTGTTCCAGAGGAACAAAGAGAAGAGAAGCTGGAATACTATTGGAGCTGCAGGAGTCATAGGAAAAACGGTCTGTGTTACTGCACTATATCCACTCTCTAACCATTGCAATCTCAGAAAATGAAATGGGATTGCAGGCTGTGGCTAGTTGGCTTAGAGGAACTACCTCACATATGGTAGCCCACATGGAGCCCAACAGGCACGTGCCTCCACATCTGATATCTACTGAGCATATCACAGGGCTTCTCCAATGCATTGTGCTCCACTATTGGGAGCAGTGTGCCCCTCAAAGATCTGATTTTTGGCATCAAGAGGTTGTAACTTTAGCTCAGAAGCCATGGCTTACTGTCATTGAGAAGTCAATTAAAAAATATCTACATATTTATGACACTGTCATAACTTACAGGCATTATGTAGAAAACAAGCTGGCAGAAGGTGGAATGCTGTCCCTGAACTAATGTGATAAGCACCATAAGGAAAGATTTACAGTATTAATAATTTTTAGCAGTATCATTTTAGTACTGCACCTCAGCTTGTGCTTTGGCTTGTATGAAACAAAAGTTGTATCATTATTATTTTAAGCCTTACACAAAAAGTCAGTGAAAGCTCATGTTAATACGTTGTGTAATACACTGTAAAAAAACACTAGTAAAAAAAGATGTGCTGGAATATAATCTGAGTTAAATCCTCCCTTCCTACTTACTTTTAGAAAATTATGCTTAGTTAATGAACTTTAAATTAGTTTTTCTTTTGCAAATAGCATTGTGATCAGACTAGAAATACATTGAAGGCAATCTCTCTCACTGCTGGAATATTTTGGCATTTTTCCAGGCAAAAAGAGACATGAGCAAAACGTACGGAGACATACGCAAAACTTCGTAACCAAAAGAACTCACATTTTTATGAAACCTCAAAAGAATTTGAGGAGAAGTTGATCAAATGTATCAAATGCAGTTGGTTCAGAGACTGCAGGAATCTTTTTTCCAAGTTTCTTTTCCCTGCCAGTGTGTAACACCTCGGATTTGTGATACTTCAACACAGGAGTTCCCAATAGATGCTAAACTAACCAGACAGGAAAATCTCCTCCACCTTTGTCAGCCTTCCTAGCATATATCGCTTTGTCTCGTGGGGTACTTCTTCTTAAGTTTAGAAACCGCTTTTCACATGTTAGCTACTTTCTTGCAAGGTTGTCACGACGGCAGCAGGGTTTTGTTCATGACAGGCTGCTGAGCAGAACCTTGCAGGTTCACCTTGCAAGAGGCTTGCGAGGACCAGCCCTTTGAAAGCATGGCTGGAGATTTGAGCGATATAAACTCCAAAGTCTCGTCCATCTTCCAGCTCCACCGCTGCTTTATTCAAGCTGGACCCAAGGTTTTTTACTTACTTTCAGTGTCACAAGGGCAAGCAGTGCCAAGGCCCCTCTCCGGCTCTGTGCTGAGAGCAGGCTGATCTTGCTAGGTCTGATCTACAGTGACATGGAATGATCACAGCTTTCAGTACAAATGTGAGCACCAGATGCTCGGCACTTCTGCGGGCAAGGTCACCATCTAATATTCATAGAGTCTTTCACACTGTAATCCACCACCCTGCGCAGGAAGTTCAGGATGGAAGGCATTTTCCTTACTGAGCAGCAAAGCAATAAAAAGTTCATATCGCTAATAGTTAAAAGGGGCTCCTTTACTCGCCCTGTATCTCTTGCAGTTTAAACTCTTCAGAGAAGTGGCAAGCATGAGTCTTGTGCCTTCCTCGGTTTTACTGTGACTGGGAATCAATACTAACACCAGTGCTTTCACTCAGTTTGACTGCTTCCCCACTGAAAAGCAAGGGCTTAAAGGGTCACACCGACTAAAGTATTAGGAAGTTTGTCAGCTGAATCAGTAGCGTGTCACTGACGGGGAATCTCGCACCACAACCTTCCCCAGTAGAACCACAGGGACAGCTTTCTGCTAGGCTGAGGGGACAACATGTGCCCGCATCCCCATCTCTTATAAGACTTGATCAGGGTTGCCAGCAATGACAAAAAACAAAAAAAAAATAAAATTGAGATTCCCTTTCAGAAGTGAAGGTCCTGAATGATTCATCTGGAAGCACTTCCATCTGCTACTGGAACACTGCCCACAAAATCAAGGCATTTCAATTGAGTACCAATACCTGCTATGGTCACCTTAATGAAGCCAAATACAAACTCTATTTTCCCATAGCAATAACGTACTTCTTTTAATGTATTTATAAACAACTGTGACACTTCTGGTATGGCTTGTCACTTGATCTCAGTCGTGTGCTTTGTAACTTACCTGAGGCAGTCAGGAATCCCTAGTTAAGTGCTACTACTTGTTCCTTTTTATTCACTGATTGCAACCAGAACCTTGGATGCAGTCCCAATATAGGGATGTATTCAGTGATAATGAGATCTGGCATAGGAAAATGCAAGTTAGAAATATATGTTTAGCTAAATGTGATCGAATGGGACGGGGTTTATAAACTGCTAACATCTTATTCCCAGAAAACATAACTGAATATAGAAATATAATGAAATGAGTTAAGGTTTTCCTGGGACTTTGGAAGGGGCTCTCCCCCCCAAAAAATGCCAGGAATGTATGTGCCAATTTTGTATCTCTTCTGCACTGGTTCTTCTCTCCCACCCCTCATCCCATAACCCATACACAGCTGAAGCACTCCTCCTTAAACAGGAGATTTATTGGACACTTTAGTCTTTAAAGAGCCTTTAAGACTTACTAGATGTGGCTGACGTCTAACAAAATAAAATATTATAGAGGTACCAGCTGCTCCAGAAAACTTTTAATTCTGCTGTTACACGTGTGGTTTAACAAAATAAAATGCATCAGGTGTAATGAAAGCCCAAATACTAAAACAGCAGAGGCATCACCTGCCCTACCAAGGGAAATGCAGTGGCTGTGATGGTTACAAAGAATGGTAATAGGTCAGTAATTTCAAGTGGATAAGAGAAAAGGGAGATAAACTGAGACATCATGAGGGAAAAAAAATAAAGACAAAATTTTACAGGGCCTTCAGACTCAGTCGCAATAAGACTACTGATTCACTAAAACTAAGTTTATAAACGGTCTATGAAATTCAAACTCCACATAAATCACTGTCAAAATCTGACTGAAATCCAAATGAGTCAATATTTCTCTGTTGAAATGAATAAAATTAGAGCAGATGTGAGTCAACTAAAAGCATCTGTCGTGTCCAGCTAAACTAACTTAAACAGGATTGAGTTTATGGGCACCTTTCACACTAAGCAATCTGCAGAACAGAGCACACGGATGAGAATTTAGTAAAGAACTTGTGTAGTTTGATTTCTCTATTAAATTATACATGTTTGCTCTGAACTGTATATACTGTATTGCCTGTTCTATTTGTGCTGGAATTGAATGGTAAAGATATAAACAATTTATAAGGGCAGTACATACTGAGTGGTTTCAAACCCCTGGAGATTAGTGAATAATAAATATAGCCAGGCCTTTTGTTAGTACCCTAATGCTCTACTGCTTAAGTCACATATGATTATTGTGGTGCTAATGGCATTTTGGGAATGGAATGGATCTTAAAATCATAGTATGTTTCAGAGAGATCCACTGAATAAAACAGAGCCTGATACCGCTGCCACTGACTTTAGCAAGAATGGGGTGAAGCTCTAATTCAGAGAAACAGTATTGCACTATTTATATTTCAAGGATGGAGGATTTGAGACAAAGGAATTAATATGATTTGTTTACAGCCCTGCAGGAAGTCAGTCTTGGAAGTTTTCATTTCTGTTCTGTTCTGTTCTATTCTATTCTATTCTATTCAGCTTGTGCCACTGCCCTCATCCTCACAACATCCAAGAACATCCCAAGAGTTACTAAACACTATGTTCTGTATTTTTCACTGATGACTTGCTTTTGAAAGATGCAGTGTTCCAAAAGACTTGGGCATAAGGCTGGTTTTGGATTTGGAAACAAATACTTTTTTGTTGTTGTTGTTTCTCCATTTTGGATTGGCCATGGAGTTTGCCTCAAGGAGGTGTACAACAAAAAGGGAAGAGCATTTTTTGTCCTGACTGAAAGTAAAATTTTTGCTATCCTATATATTTTTTTAGTACCTGAACTGAGATCAAATGCCTGCACACTGTGCTTGCCATGGAGCATGGAAATGTTCAAGGTGGTCTTCAGGCCATGTGATTTAGACAGTTCAATCTCTTGTACAAACTTTACCTCTGTGAGGGGCATCTCCACCATGCTTGGCAAATGCAACTGCCGACCAGAGACCTGGTACTTGAAACGTCAGCAGTAGTCTGGGTCCAGATCATTGAACACATTAAGGCTGAAGATGGACATCTCAAATTCCTTTTGACACCTTGAAGACAGACTGTAAGGAACGCAGGGCAGGTTAGCTCTCCTTTTGATAGTCCGAGATGTTAAGAAAATGTGTAATTGGTCTCGTGCTATTTGAAGTTTCCTGAGCGCTGATAATTTCATCTCTAGTCCAGTCTCATAGTCTAGCCAACAGTGATTGGTGACTATAAAATGAGAGCACATAATTTGCTGCGGCAGGGGACCTTCGGGTTCCTAGCCAGCAGGAAATTGCAGTTGCTGCTCTCATTTGGCAGGATGCGCAGCTTCCACCAACTTGAAAACTCAAAGCAGTACTTTCATTTCATGCAGACACAAGCCGCTCGCTACTCATCAGGGCTCGGCAATGCTCCTCAAACCACGGCAGCTTTGAATTCTCCCTTTGCCCGCTGACACCCACACCACCACATCTTTCCACAGAAGAAGGAAAACACGTGGGTTTTTTTAAGTTTTTTTTTTCCCCTCTTACAGTTTCCAGACAGTAGTATCTTAGAATCATCGAATCATAGAATCATCTAGATTGGAACGGACCTTTAAGATCATTAAGTCCAACCATTAACCTAACACTACCAAAACCACCGTGGTCTAGTGACCATGTCCCTAAGCACTACATTTCCCCGCCTTTTAAATACCTCCAGAGATGGTGATTCAACCACCTCCCTGGACAGCCTGCTCCAATGCTTGACAACCCTTTCTGTCAAGACATTTTTCCTACTATCCAATCTAAACCTCCCCTGGCACAACTTGAGGCCGATTCCTCTTGTCCTGTCACTTGTTACTTGGGAGAAGAGACTGACCCCCACCTCGCTACAACCTCCTTTCAGGTAGTTGTAGAGAGTGGTAAGGTCTCCCCTGAGCCTCTTTTTCTCCAGGGTAAACAACCCCAGTTCCCTTAGCTGCTTCTCGTAAGACTGGTTCTTTAGATCCTTCACCAGCTTAGTTGCCCTTCTCTGGACCTGCTCCAGCACCTCAATGTCTTTCTTGTAGCGAGGGGCCCAAAACTGGACACAGCATTCGAGGTGCTGCCTCACCAGTGCCAGAATACAGCGGCACAACCTTCTTCCCCTGGTCCTAGCGCTTCGCACACACACCGACACACAGACACAGACACGCACATCCTTCCCCCCGCTCCGACGCCGACCGCCCGACGCGCACCTCATCCCG
>VWZL01000319.1:0-27475 GCA_013396915.1 Stercorarius parasiticus | reverse complement strand
GGTTGCGGCGCCCGGAGCGCGGTGACGGGTGCTGGGGGCTCCGTCGGAACCCGCGCAAAGTGCGCGGTGCGGGCCGCGTCCCCGCTGCATCGCAGGCCCGGTGGGCATGCGGGAAGGGCAGGCTTTGNAAGGGGGTAAGGAAGTGTTTTGAGGTGTGGAGGGGGATGCCCCGGCTTGCCGGTGGGAGGGTGGGTGCTGCTGGTGAGAAGGGAGATGAGCTTGAGGATGGGGGGGAGATTGGGGGTGGTGGAGAAGAAGAAGGAAGATGGCACGTCGGGGCGCAAGTGCTGCTGGTGGGGGGGGGCAGGCAGAGTGCCCCTGGGCCATCCCTGGCAGTGAGTATTTGCTGTGGGGAATGCAGCTGGTGTTGCCTGGAGGGTACAGACGGCGATGCCCTGGAAGTAGCTGCTGTACGAGGGGCAGGAGATGGTGGGGGAGAGGGAGGATGGCTTCCTGTCGCAGATGCCGCACTCCCTGCTCGCTGTGGTGGTGGGGGAGGCAGTGGGTGGGAGAGGGGGTGCTGCCTCCTGGCTCCCCTCTTTCCCTAACCCCACCCCCTCCCCACACCCCTGTGCCTCTCTCTCCCCAGCACTTGCTCCTCTTCCTGCTCTTCGTTGGACCGTTCAACTGCTTTGCCAGTTACAGCCGCGCGACCGAGCTCTTCTACAGCCTCAACGAGGGGCTGCCTGCTGGGGTGCTCATCGGCAGCCTGGCCCATGACCTGCGGTTGCCAACGTCTAGTGGGCAGCGCCCTGCGGCCCCCCAGCCCCCTCTGTCCTTCACCCTGGCTTCCCGTGGCTTGGGGGGACAGTACGTGCAGCTGGACAACCGCTCCGGAGAGCTGCACACCTCGGATGTGGAGATCGACCGGGAAGCTCTGTGCGTGGAGAGCAGTGGGGTCACCGTCTTTGGGGGAGCAGCTTCTGTCTCCTCCTCCTCCTCCTCCCCTTCATCCGAGTCATGCCTGCTGCTGCTGGATGTGCTGGTGCTGCCGCAGGAGTACTTCCGCCTGGTGAAGGTGAAAATTGCTATCCAGGATGTCAATGACAATGCGCCCCGCTTCCCTGTGCCCCACATCCACCTCTCGGTGCCTGAGAATGCACCTGTGAACACCCGCCTGGCTATTGAGCACCCGGCCCTTGACCCTGATGTGGGCACCAACGGTGTCCAGACCTACCGCCTACGAGATAACTATGGTGTCTTCACCCTGGACGTGGAGGAGAATGAGAGCGGGGAGAGGACTCCCTACCTGATTGTCATGGGGGCTCTGGACAGGGAGACACGGGAGGAGTATGTCACAGTCATTGTTGCTGAGGATGGGGGCACTCCTGCACTCGTGGGCAGTGCCACCCTCACTATTGCCATCAGCGACATCAATGACAACTGCCCCCAATTCAGTGACTCGCAACTCAACGTCACTCTTTATGGGAATTCCAGTCTAGGGACACATTTGGCCACTGTCCACGCAGTGGACATGGACCTTGGATCCAATGCCCAGATCACCTACTCCTACAGCCAGAAAGTCCCCCAGCCATCCAGAGACTTGTTCCATCTGGATGAAAGCACAGGAGCCATCACACTGTCCAGTAAAGTTGATGGGGACACTCCTAGGCTTCACAAGCTGATCATATTGGGCAATGGTCCTGGTTGTATCCCTGCCGTGATCACAGTGCTAGTAACCATCATCAAAGTCATGACGAGGCCACCTGAAGTTGTCCCTCGTTTCATAGCTAATGAAGCAGAAGGGGTGGTGTACTTAAAAGAACTGGAGCCTATCAACACACCGATAGCATTTTTTACCATCAAAGACCCTGATGAAAAATACAAAGTCAATTGCTATTTGGAGGGTGATGGGCCTTTCAGACTTTCACCATACAAGCCATACAATAATGAATACCTGTTAGAGACCACAAAGCCTTTGGACTATGAGACACAGCAGCTGTATGAAATCTCTGTAGTTGCGTGGAACTCTGAAGGATTTCATGTCAACAAAATAGTCAAAATACAGGTTCTGGATGACAATGACAACTCGCCAGTTTTCTCTCAACAGCTGATAGAGTTATCCATTGAGGAGAACAATGTTCCCAATGCTTTCTTGACCAAGCTGCATGCTACAGATGCTGACAGTGGAGAAAGAGGGCAAGTGTCCTATTTTTTAGGGCCTGATGCTCCTTCCTATTTTTCTTTAGATAAAAGCACAGGAGTTCTTACTGTTTCCACCCAATTGGACAGAGAAGAAAAAGAGAAATACAGATACACTGTCAAAGCAGTAGATTCTGGGTTCCCTCCAAGAGAATCAATAGCAACTGTCACCATCACCGTACTGGATAAAAATGATAATAGTCCAAGATTTATCAATAAGGACTTCAGCTTTTTTGTGCCAGAAAACTTTCCAGGTTTTGGTGAAATTGGAGTTATAAGTGTCACAGATGCTGATGCAGGGCAAAATGGATGGGTTGCCCTTTCAGTTCTGAATGGAAGTGATATTTTTGTCATAGATACTGGAAAAGGAGTTTTGAGAGCTAAAGTCTCCCTGGACAGGGAGCAGCAAAGCTCCTATGTTCTGTGGATTGAAGCAGTTGATGGTGGTGATCCTGCCCTGTCTTCTACAGCAAAAATAACTATCCTTCTTCTGGACATAAATGACAACCCCCCTTTGGTCTTGTTTCCTCAATCTAATATGTCTTATTTGTTGGTCCTTCCTTCTACCCTTCCTGGCTCTCCCATCACTGAGGTCTATGCTGTCGATAAGGACACTGGCATGAATGCAGTGATAGCTTACAGCATCATAGGAAGAAGAGGCCCTCGACCGGAGTCATTTAGGATTGACCCTAAAACTGGTAATATCACCTTGGAAGAGTCACTGATGCAGAATGACTATGGCCTCTATAGACTGCTTGTAAAAGTTAGTGATCATGGCTATCCAGAACCTCTTCATTCCACCGTCATGGTGAACCTTTTCGTCAATGACACTGTTAGCAATGAGAGCTACATTGAAAGTTTATTAAGAAAGGAGCCTGATATCAGTATAGAAGAAAAGCAGCCGCAAATATCAATAGAGCCTACACATAAAAAAATGGAGTCAGCATCCTGTATGCCTACCTTGGTAGCTCTATCAATAATAAGCTTGGGCTCAATTGCTTTAGTAACAGGGATGGGCATTTACATCTGTCTAAGAAAAGGGAAAAAGCATCACAGAGCAGATGAAAACTTGGAAGTACAAATCCCATTAAATGGAAGAATTAACCTGCACATGTTGGAGAAGAAACCAATGGAGATTTCTAACATTTGATGTTTCTTTGTGGATAACTCCAACATCTGAAAAACCTTGGGCCACTCTGAAACACCTGGCCGTGGGTTGTATTGACAGAGGTTGCAATGAAGGACTGCTAATTTATAACTTAATAATATTATAATTGTAAATAGCTGTTTACAGTTTTTTAAATTCAAAATTCAGTGTACAGCTTTTTTATGAAACCTTAGTAACTAACAGCTAGCACCCTGTCTATAAAAAACATGGACATCATTTGCAGCTTTCATAAATCAATAAGATCAGTGATCATAAAAAAGGGGGAAGGTAAGATGATTCTTTAAACTCAAGTTTTAGAAGTCTTTTTAACCACAAGAGGGCATCAGATGCTCCTGAGCAGGGAACTGTTGGAGGTACTGTCCATGAGATGAACAGAGAGTATATTTTAAATATATTGGTTTTAATATAAAATACACATTGGCATACAGACATTTAACCACAAAAAAAAAAGTCTGTCCTGATGTATGCCTAATTAAAAGAATAAAGACATTAAAATGCACTAGTAATAAAATAAAAAAAAGAAAAAAGAGAATGTTTATTACCTCACAAGTAAAGCTTATATAGTAGGATAGAAAAGGCATTAACAAGAAGTGCAATTCCTGTTGAGCAAGAATGCAAGATATTGTAATGAGAATCTGAACTGCTGTGACATATCATCTTTCATTTGCTCCAGATTTCACCCACATTATCATTTGCTCCAGCAATCTGCTGGTCATTTTTATGGAAACATTCTATTTAGTATTTCCTACAGCAAATAGTGACGGAACCCCATGCTCATCCTCGTAAACATGCCAGATGCAAGGAAGCAAGGGAATGGCTAAATCTTTAGTTGTCACAGAAGTGGTGATATTTTTTGTACTTTGAGCAATCTGTCAGTAGTACTCCATCAGTTTGGTTGTGTAGTAGATTTTTTCATGTGATACTTCTGAATCTGATCTGCCCGATGAAAACAAAAATCACTTCATATTCTAAGGAATTAGAGGACTTAGTTGATTCTGACTGTTGCTCCTTCCTGCATTGGTATTTCATGTGAAAGATCTTGTTTCTGACTTTTGGCGACCATTCCTAGCTCCTTTTCATTGGCTTTGGTTTTGGATTAGATCCAAAATCTAACTTGTAAGACTGGTGGCATATTTTCTTGATAATTTATTCTTTGCTGTATCCTCTGCAACAAAGCAGCAGGTTTGTCAGTGATGTATCACTTTCACTTCATTTTAAGAGCTGAGGACTATCTTTTGTATGATGATTACATCAAATTTTTCTGTGTGAACAAGATAAATTAGTGTTATGCTTGAAACTGATTATTTTGATTTCTGGCATCATATGTCTGTAATGTACCAAAAGTGTTTATATGTCTGCAAATTAAAGCTATATATTTTCATAATAACTTACGCTCTCTCTATCTCTCCTGTACTTTTAATTATAAAGCTAAATATTATTTTAGTACTAAGAAATGCATATTTCACAAATGCTTGGGTGCTGGCTATCTTGTCTGACACGTCGTAATACTTCCCAAAATTAGTACACTTGAGAATCATTAGTGAGAGTTTATGCTGTACTTCTTGAATGTACAGTGGTATTTCAGCTGATGGAAGTGGGGCAGCAGCTGGTATCTGTTTTAAAAGTAGAAAACGCAATTTGAGGCAATTTTTGATTTTTCTCTCTGATTGGCACATTACTTCACCTTGAGCCTATTGAAACATTGGAGCTTCTTAAGATACTGATTCTGCTTAGCCTAAGTAAGAATATTAACATAATGCCCAGTTTTTGCCATTCTACCTATAAGAAATAGCTGGGTTTGTGTTTGGTTTTTTTCAGGTTAGAATATTTTCTGTTTATGCACGGTTTGATAGCTGTTTTTCATGAAAAATTAATTCAGGCTGTCAGAGGTTTGTGGATAATCACCTTTTTTCATTTATTTTCATATTATTAAAATATGAAAATGGTATGTATGCCTGAAATGCATTTATCACAGAGACATTGTTTATTATCTCAGAAGAAAAATGACATTAATTCTTCGGAAATGGCTTCAGTATTACAGATGCTTTGGATTGCTGTGTGAGGAAGCTGGATCCTCTGCATTTTTTTTCTTCAGTAAGGAGGCAAGGTAAGTGAAAGAAAGACAGGGTTCTTTTCATTGCTCTTCTCTTATTTGAATTAGCAGTCCAAGATCTTCTCAAGACAATTTAAACAGGAGCAAATCCACGATTCAAGAAATACAATAAAACCATAAAACTGATCCTTCTGTGTGTTTTCATGTGACGCTGGGCAGCTGTTTTTATTCAGGTTTGACAAATACATAGTCTTGAACCTGTTTGATTAAGCTTACTAAGTTTAAAGCTGCTGTTCTTGTTGATTTTTTTTTTATTTTTTTTTTAGTTCAAGCACGTTTCTAACGTGTGATAAAATATAATGGTATGAGCCTGTTAAAACTGAAGTACTGCTCACGAAGTATTTTGCTCACACAATTTTCTACACATTTAAAGAGAGTTGGTTTGAAATCATATCTTCAGCCAAACCATCAGCACTACTTGTGAAAAAGACTTTACCCTGAATAATACTTCATAGAGTAAAGCACGTTTTTGCTTTCCTGAGTGTAGCTTTTGGCTAGGTCGTGTCACTGAAGATGGCACAATATGCAGAGTGAGGGTGGTTGTTTTTTCAAAATTCCATATTTTATGTTACTTAAAAAAACATACATCTGGTAGCAGCAAGTAATAAGCATGATCTTATTTAAGCCTAGCAGTGATAAAAAAAAAAAAAAGCAACAAACAAAACAGGAACCTTTATTTCATAGAACCTGGGAATTTCTTCTCAAAAAAAAAAAAAATGTTCTTTCTCAGTGGAAAATGGTAATGGCTATATAGCAAACATTTCCGTGATGTTGCTGTTTCCAATGTATCCCTTACTGAAATCCCTTTCACGTGAAAACACATTTTTAATGAGTATAACTAAAGTAAATTAGACTCAAATATAAAAAGCCTATTTTATTACCACCTTGTGCAGTGCACTTGCCAAAATGTATGCAAATCTTGTCGACACTGGTAGTTGAGCTGGCACAAAAATAAATGTCTCATTCATTTACAGTATCCATTGAACAATCTTAGAGTGAGTGGGTGCTCTTTGTTCATTTTTATAAAAAATGAGATTGTCCTAAGCTTTGTATTGCCAAAGACTCCTAATCTTGCCATGCAAACACTTTTTCATTAGAATTAACAAATTAAAAAATAAAAGACAAGAAATGGGCAGCGAGCCCAGTGGCAGTGGACAGAGAAAACCAGCTCAGTCTTCTCTTTCTGTTTCATTTTATTCTTTTGAAAAGAAGTCTTTAAAGTTGCTGTTTTGATGCAAAATTAACCTAACACCTGGCCGAATATCAATAAAGGATGAGATCTGAAAGCGTGGAAGGGGAATTAGAGCATGTTGCTTTTTGTTCTGTCAAAATTCAGAAAATAATCTTGTGGCCTTTTAAGTCAATTTTTCAGTACCGAAGATCAAACATGCAACTGTGCCAGAGTCCACTGAGGACACTGTAAAAAGCTCCCACTATCTTAACCAGGACATACAATGAGAGGTACAGAGTTAGAGCAAAACTTGGCCTCCCTGAAAGCAATGACAAACCCCTGATTGCTGACTGGGATTTTGTTGTAAGTTTTCTGCCCCCAGCTGCTATTTTGGAGAGGTTTCATTAAAATACTCAAAAACATGAAGAGGATGGGTAATTCCTGACTAGCGTTTCACCCCCTGGTTCAAAGCAATGAAATCTGAGGGACCAGTGGCCTACATCACAAAAATACCTCTCAGTTTGGCGTAAGTGGAGAGATACAGCATCTGTGCTACAAAGAAATCAGCTGAATATGCAGAGTGCTTCTTTTTATGATTCAGGTGTATTATCGGAGCTGTGCAGGAAGTTAGCTGCCACTTTCCCTGTACTGTGCCTGTCGCCACCTTCTCGCAGACTTTGGTTTCTATGTACATTCCTTCTCACCCATGCAACTTACAGGGAAAAACAAAACAAAACAATTCATTACGAAATACTAGCCATCTGAAATGCAAAACTTTGATTTAGACCGCTCTGCCTCAGAGCTGGGGCTTGAGGAGCTAATCACTTTCCTCTTCCTTACCAAAATAATTTGATTTTAAAGGAAACGTCCAGTGAAATTCTAAGTAGAAGTAAAGATATTCAGCACCCACACCTCCTATAGAGTAGGGTCCTATACTTTTTATATGAATAGTAGCTGCTCAGACAGATAAAAGTTGCAGGAATTACTTCTGTGCGCTTTTTTAATACTGTGGGAAATGCTGTGAGGAAACTATTTGAAAGCTTCTAACTTACAGGTTCCTAACATGTTGATCAGAGTTAAGAAATTTCAAATGATTGGCAACATGTCACAATTTACAGTTTTATGAATTAAAGCATGTGTAAAAATACCTGTGCAGGCAGTGTTGCTGTTTCCTTTTCAGTCTCTCTACCAGACTGAACCAACAGATAAGAAGATAAAACTGCCATCTGCATTCTGAGATGGGGGGATTCAAAGATTTTGGCTCAAAAACAAATGTAAAGTTAAACAGCTCTGTTTTTCACATTATGGACGAGAAAAATACTTTCATTCGTATCAGCACAGATTGACAGGCTGCATACTCTTTCTAACATGCTGGATACGCATATTTCAGTGATTTCTGCTATATTTTCATTCCAGTTTCATCAGGGAATGAATTTTAGAGGCCAAATTTCAACTCCTAAATATTTCTGATGAGAGAGTACTTTGAACAGGTGCTAAGAAAACATCATTCTGAATGAAGAAATATTGAATCATTTATGATGCATTCAGTCATTCGTTCCACTGCTTGTGAAAACAAATATGTGCTTAACTGTTCGAGTTGCAGGTTTTCATGTTGCTAGCTAATGCTCCTGGTAAGTAGCAATTATTTAACAGAAATACATTATATGGGATCATTTAAACTGTGTTCAAATTCAGGGGACTTGAATTTTTAGCATCAAGTTGGATGTTATACAATTGCCTAGGTTGGAAGGGACCTTTCAGGTCATCTAGTCCAAACATCAGCCTAAATCTGACAAAACGCATCACTAATCTAAACTATATCTCTAAGCACTGTGTCTATCCATCTTTTGAATACCTCCGGGATGAGTTGCTCTACTCTTCGCAGTCCTAGCAATGTAAATTCAGTCTTCTGTCCTAACTATTTTGTCTTATTTTCCACTGTCAAGTTTTCATTAAATACTCGTCTTCAGAGCAAGGCACTGAGATGAGAACTCTCACCTCTTTATGCAGAACAGAAGCAAAGATGCTTGATTCCTCTGCCTGTGTGTAAGCATCTAGTGCTACTTGAGATGCCTTAAGGTACCCCACCTGGCCTCCAGCTGCCAGTCTGAGAGAGTGCAGCAGCCTTCCCTCAATGAACTATCATATCTGCCAGCCCAGTGTGGATGCTTTGGATATTTTAGGAGGGTCTCACTAAACACCTGTGTGTGTTGTAGCGAGTCTTTGATGTGATTCAGCTCCATATTCACACATCTATGTCGAAATATCTACAGGCAGATACCGACCAGTGAGCTAGGAGTCTAAGCTTCCACTATAGTCTGTGAGGCTCATCAACACAGTCAATAGACCTAGAGAGTGCTTCAGCTTGCTCTGAAGTAGGCACTCAGGGCAAAGTTTTGCTGCTCTGAAAATTGATGTCAAGTGGTATCTAGAATGCCCTTGAGCACCTCAAACTTCTACACAGGACTGTCAGGGAGACTTGCACCTTTCTAGAGTAGTAGCTAGATGCCAAGAGTGCAAAGCAGCACCTAAAATGACATGAGGAAGCTATGGATAGGCATGCACATCCCACTGGTGGTGACGCATCAAGTGTATCAATCTCTCAGCTCCGCTGAGTAGAGCTTGACAGACTATGATGGGAACAAAAAACACAGATCATACAGAGACATCTGATCCTTAGCATCAGAGCTGAAAAAAGACCCACAAGTCTAAAATGTAACGACTGTCATACCTAACTGATAAGCTCTGAAGCCTAAATTAATCCCATCTTATTTTGGTGATTCAGTGGAGCCATCTGTGCCCTCTGCTGTGAGCAGAGAGATAAAGAATCTTTTTTCGCAGGCAATTCAGGTCTTTGGTAAGCGCTGGAGTTGTTTACTTCTCTCCACTAGGTTTACAGATAACTCAGCGTAACTAAGATTTCACTTTGTGTTTCAGTCAAAGAAGAGAAACTTAAGCCATGAAGCAAACTACAGGTCGCAGTGCTAGGCACTCCCACTAGCATTATAATGCATGGAGTGAAACCAGTGTCTCAGACAGCACGAGAACAGCCAGTGTGTTGGGGAGGAATCTACTTGCAGTCAGTGCAGGTGCCTGGAGCTCATGTGACTTTAAATCTGTCTTTCAAACACTTTGTTATAGGCTGCAAGGCTCCATCCATTTATGTTTCACTGTCCAAAAGTTCTCATGGCTTTACCCTTTTCTCTTATTTTTTTTTTTTCCTTTTTACTCCTCCTTTTTTACCCAAGTGTTGCATGCAAGTCACTCCTATAGAACACAATAAACGAAGATATACTTCTGATTTATATGATGTCAGAGCACTCACTCGTCAGGTGAGAAAGTTTTGTTATCATTCAGAGAGTGGTCTCAATTGTGTATTTGGAGGGGTTGCTAAAGGCATCTCTTAGTAAGGACACTCTCCAACACTCTTTTGGAAACTGAGCTGTTGTATTTAATGCAAAGACTCAAATGTCAAAATCTTCCAGACACAACAATGCATGCCTATTAGAGGAGAATTACAAGGAACTGGAGATACTTGTCCTGGAAATGATGCTCCAAGCACTTTCAAGACTTTTGTTTAAGCAATCGGTGGGCGTTGAAGGGGAGAAAACTTCATGGAGGGAAAGTTCTGTGCTCTTCCCTCCATGATAAGCATCTTCTGGTATTTTTATTTTTTATTTTTTTAAAAAAAGGAATTTGAAACGTTGAAACAGTTACCTCATAGATCTTTTCTAGAGGTATTTGTCTCCTCATAGTTGAGAATAATTTCCATCCTATTCTCTTTATTTCTGCTGTAATCCCATTAAAATTGCAGTCTCAAGACAGTTATGTGGTAGAAGTTGGTCTTCCACTGCCTAAGGCTCTATTTTCTGAAGAATGTATTTATAGAGGGTCTGACTGATAATCAGAGTACAAAGCAGAACTGCTTTTCAGGATGTGTTTTACTTCAGGACAGAGTCACGTAGGAAAGAGCAGAAGACAGCAAGAATAAATAAATGCCGTCAAAATGAAAGCGCCCTTTACAAAGATTACGTGTGGGAAACAAAAAGAAGTGGTCAGAAACAATATAAAGAATTGTTCTGTATCTACTGGTTTTACTGTGTATTATCAGCACTGTTAATAGTCCCCCTTCAGCAGTATCTCATCCCTTCTCTTAACCTGTAAGTATGAGAGCTTGTTACAGAGCATTGGGATTTCCTGACACAAAGCGCTAACACAAAATACATTAAAAACTGATTCCCATCGTCAGCAGGTCAAAGTTGTACAGGGAAATAAAGGCTTTGAGTAGAATATCTTTAAAGTGTCTGTTTCATTATGATAACACCATCCTCTTTTCACGGTGATTTTCTGTAGTGTTATTACATTGGGTGCATTCATTTTTCCTAACTCAGGACAAAAAGATCTTATTAAAAACATTTGCATCTTCTCAGCCAAAATAAAAGCTGATACTGTGACATGTTTCCAGTGTTAATGAAATGACATCTTTTTTTGTGACAATACACAAATACCAGACATGCCTCTGTGCTCGCTTTCCGAAAAAGCATAAAGATAAGATAACCTTCTTCTTCATGTTTATAAACAGAATAAACATTTCATTAGAGTAGTAAGAAGAGGGTTCTGATATACCACTGTGTTAACACAATGTAGATCCTGTAGATTTTTGTATTGAAATATCTTCAAATGGGTGCTTTGCGTATCCATCTAGAAGTCATCTGTGTGTTTTGAAGGTGTCTTTTTTTTTCTCTTTATAAATCATAAAAGAAAAGCAAACGCCACACAGTTGTCTTGCTTTTCTCTTTTCTTTATTTCTGTTTACCAAGCTAAGTTTAGCTCATCTGAAAACACAAGAATGCTCATCTTTAACTGATTTTTCTTTGAATTTGAATTTAATTTTCAGAAATATCACATACAAGGTTATGCGCCTAAATGGTAGATATGTGAATATCTGACTAAGCAATAAAGGAAGCAAGCATGCTGGAAAAATGAATGTTTTGGAGTATAATTCCATCTTGAAAGTTCAACATAATGTAACTAATGTACTAAGCTCCTCAAGGATGTTTTTCACTGTGCTCAGATATAATGAAAACAATGCAGTATCTTCAGCTCTATGTACTTAGGACACATCCTCAGGGTCTTTGCTGCAGTCCTTTCAGGAGGTGAATAGTCTCATCTCTCAATGTAAATCCAGTTTCAAAGTGTTCAAATGCTCATTTTAAACTATAGTCTGATATGCAAAAACCAAACTACCCAACATTGTCTTTCCCCATTACAGCTGCTCTGAAGGCATCAAAAATGAAACGTTAAAGGGTTAAATGTTAAATATATTTATTGATTGTTATGTTAAATGTATTTATGTTAAAACATATTTATGTTAAATATTTTTATTGATTGTAAATGATGTTTTCTATTACCTTTGATATTGATATCAAATATAGCTCAATCAACAACACTTTGATCACTTACACAATGTTGGAACAAAATCCCCAAGATGTTTTTTTGCACAATTTTAGCTTTTGAAATAAAGAAGTTACATTTTTAAAAAGAAATACTTTTTTTTTTACTGCTATTATCAGCTATAATACAACATCATAAGGGCATTACGAAGTTTTCAAAGATTTTTTTCTCTTAGTATGTTTTTCATAGTCTTTGCTAGTATATAGTGTTTTTCCAAAAAACACTTTTAAATTTTGTCTTGAAATTTAATTGAATTAAAAACTACTGAAGGCAGAGATTTAAGTTTTAGTAACATCCATAAATACCAAGGCACAAGTGATTCCCAGCTCACATTCACGCAGTCTAAGCTTCAGACGTCTGGATAAACAAGTTAGGAGTACACACACCTAAGATTGCTTCTCTAGTCAAGGCAACTCTAGAAGCCGCCTATTGAGAATGGAGATGGCTTATGACAGTGCCTGCATTGCTCCCGATTCACTCTAGAAAGACATTACAGCAGGACCCTCGCAAAGGTACTTCAGTTAAATATCTCCAATTGAATAGAGTCTAGACTATATACTAGAGCAAGAGAGAGACAGGTACCGCCTTTTCCTTTCTCAGTTACAGAGCATGGGAAGCACTCCTAAAGTGTTGCGGAGTATGAAAGCTCTATACGCATTGAGGGAGCTTCCATTTCTTTTCCGAGTATGGAAGGGTTTGTGTGTGTTTAGTTTTCACTTTAATCTCTGTAAGTGTGGAAGCGAATTTCTTTGCAGTGGTGGAGACAGCTGCATTTGACAGAACTGACACATTTTTTGCCATGTCACTTGCTGTCTGTAAAAATGAAAACCCATAAATCTTAAAAAGAATGAAGTATAGCAGACATAGAGGCAATGAAGGGAGTCTCCTTCCTACTCTGTCTTTCTGAGTCTGCAGGTGATAGATTGCAGTGTGCTGAGTATGCAGTTCTTCGATGGAAGTTGTATGCATGATAAGAAATGCTCTGCGTGAATGATAAAAACAGTATGTAAAATTATGCAGAGAGGGAGTAAAAAAAAATCCTTACATCCTAATAAAAATGTACAGATTCCTGGTAAGATTTTGAACCGTTGCACAGGTCAAATAGAGCACATCAGCTTATGGAATCATTACTTCTTCAGCAAATACCAGAAAGTCATAGGCAAAATCAGGTGAGCCCTTTCACTTTGAAGATAAAGACTATTTAGAAATAATATACTTGAATTCAGGGTACTTTTGAATTGAGTGTTCTACAAGATGACCTGGGTGAAAAAAACAATTTGATACGTGAAATCTATCTTCACAAGACATGCAATTTTTGCAAACTGTTTTCAGATAATGGTCGACAATAAGCTACTGTAAAATTGAAAACTTTTACACAGTGTTATGGGGTTTTGGTCATTTTCCATCAACTTTAAAGAACTAAAAAATAAAAAGACTAGCATGGTAAGTAATTTGAACTATCTGAAATGTATTAAAGACAATAAAAGGAAGTGTAAGACCCTTTTGAGCACATCTTCTAAGTGTCGAACTCAAATCACCTATTAGAAATACTAATGCTAATCACCTAGAAATACTAATATGCATTAGGCAATATTTCACTGAAATTTGGACACATGATTACTTTATAAGAAGTTTTTAAGAAGCCATTAATATTTTTTATTGAACCAGATATGCCCCCCACAAGAAGGAAGGAAGGAAGGAAGGAAGGAAGGAACAAAGAAAGAAAGAGAAAAAATGCCAAGGAATTAGATATAGCTAGAAGCAATGACACTGGCTGCTGTAGTAAAAAATAAACAAAAAAAAAAGATTAAAGAATATTAACAGAAATTAAAATAGAGAAGGTGCCAAATCCCATCAGGTAAACAAGTGTTGGTAAAATGAGGCAGGAAAAGAAAAAACTTAAGGTTTTCAAGAATTCAGGTGTAAGTTAAAAAAAAAAGTTTAAAAATTATACGTTTAAATGCATGTGGCTTTTTTTTTTTTTTATCTAGCCTATAGGACTTCCACCTATGACTGTGAGTGATAAGTTCACCCGCCTTTGACTTCTCAGAAAGTTTATTTTCTTTGATTTATGGTGATGTGGTCTCTCATAATTTGTTAATCAGATGTTTGTGACCTCTTCCAGGTCATAAATATAGCTGAAGACCAAAAGATAAATATGGGATGTAGTGAAGCATCTGACATATTTTTAAGAACTGAAACTACCAGGAGAAAATAAATTAACAGATGGGAAAATTAACATAGGCAGAGGTGAGACATGTAACTAGGACAGAATAAAGGTGCCATTGTAAAAATTAAATCCATTATTGTTAGTGTTCAATGACAAATAAAACTGCAGTAGCCGTGACAAAAACAAACCAACAAAACTATTGTAGGTATTTCCTATGTTGAGTGAGATGCATTTTCCTTCGAGAATCTAGCTGCTAAAAAAGTGAGTTTGGATTCTCAAATTTTAACTTGATAACTTGAACTTACCTCAAATTTGTTAAACACATTAGTCTGAAAAACATCTTTTAAGGCACAGATACACAAAGGTTCTAGAGGAGAAGCTGGTTGTTCTTTCCACATAAGACCACAGAGACACTCCAGGGTACTCCTGTAGCTTTTTAAAAACGTGTATCCACTTGATATACATCCTTTGAACATAGCCTCTATATCTGGGGGTTTGAACTGCTGCTGCTCCCTAAAAAAATGTTACATCTTCTGAACTGTAGTAGAGAGACTGATTTTCATTCATCTGGTAATGAGTCAGTGGGAAAGAAAAAAATATTCTTTAGTTCATGAGTATTAAAATAAATTTCCCATACTAAATAGAATACTAAAAACAGATAACAGAGACAAACATTTTTTCCTAATTTTGCCAGTGGTTAATTTGTTTAAATTGCAGAGTAACTAGAAAAGTACAGATGTCATACCAATATTTAGTAAGGCTAAATGGGATGACCTAAACATTTACAAGTCAAATAATCCACAAAACCTAGGCAAAATATAGAAAAAGCTGATTTGGAACTAAGATGGTAGTGAATTAAAGGATAAGAATACATAGCAATTAATGAAAGTAGAAATGATCCTGTGCGAAACTTATCCCGTACAGCAAACCTGAATTTACTCCTTAATTAAATTATGAGTTTTATAAAGTCAAGATGTAACAGTCAAATTGATGTAAGATACTTGACTTTGAACTAGATTATGTACTTCAAAAGCTGTGATTTCAATAAAGCAATTTTAGTAATTTCTAAAATTAATGGAGTTAATACCCCTTAATGACAGATGTTGGACAAAAAGTCTTCAGTGGGAAAACATCATTTAGTGAAGGTTTTTATGGAGAGGTTCTGTGGATATAAGTTTTAACTTTCCTAGTTTTTTAAGAAAACCCAAATGAATAAGTAATCCCACTTGAATTCCAACATAATGTCAAAAAGAAACAGAAAAAAAGGAAAAAAGAAATAAAGTCCCAGGTTTTGTTGTTGTTGTTTTATAAAGAGAAAAGTAAAAACAGAAATAAAGAAGTAACATTATTCTGTACAAGGCATTAGTCAGAACAGTGATGGAACATTGTGTTCAATTTTGGTGTGATATTTTAAAAGGTCACTGAAAAATGGGAGATACTGCAGAAAAAAGTCAAAAATTTATTTTGAAAGTTAGAGAAAAATAATTAATTTTAAAAGTTGGAGAGCTTTTTAATTTTTCTTAAAGAAAGGAACGAACTGATTACATTACAAACACAACAAAGTTTTTATTGTAGCAAAAATAAAGAAGGATCCACTGGTGTAGACCTTTGGTGTCTCCAGATCAAACCTGAACGTCATTCTGAAAGGTAAGCTGAAACAAAGTCAGGCACAATTAATTGAGATCAACAAAAGACCTAGTGGATTAAATATACTGGGTTTGTAATATATGTTGGACAAAAGGCAGACTACCTGTAGGGATCTGGTGCTAAACTTGTTGGAAATATGACATAGATTCATTTTATATTACCTTGTATTTACCTCTTTTCCTCTTTTGCCCTCTCCATGGTTATTGGCGTGTTTAGATGAACAAACTAAAAGTATCTGGTAATGTATCTCAAATCAAATACAAGTGATATTTATAAAGAATTACAAAGCAAGACCACTTTTAATAAAGTGTCTGAACACTGAACTTTGAACTATAGCTATCACAATAAAACCTATGGTCATCTCAGCTACAGGGCTAGATTTTTAAAACTTAATTCCTTTCTTCCATACATTCACTCATTGATGTGTTTACTAGCTAAACGTTCCTCTATCAGTGTAATAATTGAATACTTAGATTAAAAAAACTAGACAGGGTGATGGGTTGACCCTTGGTGGGCACCTGGCAGCCAACCAATCTCAAATCATCACAGAGGGGTTTTCAAACAATTGAAAATAAACTGTTCTCCATCAGCATGTTTGTACACTTATTGTTGAGAAACAGATTAATATAACCAGATTCCATCAGGCCGAAAAAAAGAGATCAACGTTAAAGCAGAGGCATCTTCATCAAGAGTACTCCTTGGGATGAGATAGAAAAAGGATGTAGGACATGGTTTGTTTTAAATCAGTAAAATAACCTTTGCCCATAACCAGTCTCTGTATGTAGAACTACTTCTAGAGAAGTAAACTAAATACAAATGCATTTTGTGCATTACTGAAGTTCTTTATTTATTTATTTTTTTAAGCAAAGTAATCTCTTTCTGTTGCTTCTCCTCCGGCAGCAATTATCTGATAGAAAGTACAAGCATAGATGTGTAGTGAGCACTAATGTTTATGCATGTTTAGGTGTGCATACATATGTATATGTGTGACGCATGTGAAAACTATATGACAGGAATCCTAAATTGGAGACATGCATTTCAACTCTGCATTTAAAGTATTAGGCTGTACAACCTTACTCTGGTCACCATGAAAGCCTTGTCTCCTGTACCACTGAGCCTCCTACTACTGAACAGCAGTTTCATAACTTTTCCTGAACAGTGTGGCCATGCAGTTTCATTTGCAATGTTGATTAAGCTGAGGGAAACCACATTTTGAAATTCAAAACAGAGGCCACTGAGGGCCCCATACAGAGAAAGGAGGATCAGAGCAAGGATTCTTGCCCATCATTCAGGTGTCTCCCCTTTCTCAGCTCTGTAAATGAGTTAAACTGGTATATTACATGGACAACTGAGGCAGGATGGATTGAAAATAAAGTTCTACTCAGCTGCATCTAATTGGACATTTGGTAGCACTAAGAAGTTCAGTGGGATCCTAATACTCAGTAATTAGCGGGCAGATGACTGCAATAAATGGGGACATTAAATAAAGGAACTTAAGCGGTACTGTATAACTATGACCTGGCCTGGTCTGAACTAAATCAAAAGTGATACGTCCAAAATCCAGCTATTGCTCTTGTGAGACTGTCATTCCTCCCACAAACAGTACTGTTAGTGGTTATATACTGGCCTTATCATTATCCCTTTAGCTGTTCTGAAATATTTTTATAATCCCCAAGAGTTTCAAATTAAATAAGTGCCTGCAGTTACACAATAAAATCCTGCTCCTACTCACCTCATATTATCCATCACAAATAGATCATTATTCTAAAATGACATCAAACATAACCAAGTCTGTTTTTTATTGAGCCATTATAACAATTACTTTTAAAATTTAATAAGCTCATCGTAGAAGTCCAGCTTTTAATTATTTTCATTTCAGTCAGTGCCACCCTCTTGGCTGATCTCTATAACAGACAATTTGCTTCACTTTGTGTTGTAGGTCACCAGTGGGACTTTAATTTTCCTAGCAGACATAGTGAGAACCCAAGGAAGTCAGGAGTTAAGCATTTTCAAATGGAAGTGTGTACCGTGGTTTATCTTGGCTCTGTGAAGGACATCAGGCTGCTCTGTGATATACAAGAAATTATATCCATTCTAGAGATCAGCCTGATTATGGCAGGGTTTGCTCACTGTATTATTACTTTGGCTTAACCAAACCTAAACTAAATCAAGCAACCAACCAGTCAGTGCTTCCCCTTTCCCCCTGCCCTGTCCCTCCCTGAAATAACTGTGTGTATCCATTAAGTATGCTTAAATTTTAATAGGTACTTTCTTATTCTGAAAGAAGTCGGTTATCAGAAACATGTTGGAGGGAGGGATGGCACAGGATGGGTACATCCCCGTGTAAAAAACAAGGATTTCCCAGGTCCTGTTACAACAAGAGAGACGTTAAATATAGAGTTTTGACACATGCATATCCCAACACAAAAGCAAAAGAGTACTGATGGAAGAGATGTTACCACTTTATTATTTATCCTATTTACTTGTTTTTCTCCCTCTCTATGGGAGACCTGTATTCGCATTCCTTCTTTGCACGAAGTTATTTAAACCCATATAATACCCTAATACTATTACTTTATTTAGTGTAGCTGGATGTTCTTAATCCCTTTTACTGCTGTTGTACTTCGAATAAACTATTAAATATTAAATAGAGTTCAGATGTCTTATCTGCTGGGAAAGAATAGTAACCATGAGGCTCTTTCTCTGCTTGTCTGTCTCCATTCCTTTGTTTGGTGACAGTGAAAGTTTCTAATTTGCTGCTGATTTTTGTATCAAATTAGCTTCTTCCTTTGTGGATGGATAAATAAAGGAATACATTTATAGTTGCTATATTACAGACTGGAATACTAAGTGATTTTTCTAAAGGAAGAAATAATGGAAGCATTAGTGAAAAGGATAAGATTAAGAGAGAGGAATAAAGGGAAATGAGTAATTAAAGTCTAAATAACCTCCACAGTAATAACCAGCCTTCACATCAAGTAAAAATATCCTGTGCAATCAGTAAATCCCACACACAGTGAAGAGGCAAGAGGAAGCAATCCCACAAGTTTGTCTGCAGATACTGGGAAGTGCTTCAGCTATTGTTCTGTATGTAAGAGTTCTTCGAAAGAGACTGTATAATCACATGTGTGCAGAGAAAAATAAGTACAGAAGCACTGAGGGTCTGACCATGGCTTCTGAGCCCCATCATCCTTTTCAGTGTTGGGTGGGCTGTAGCTTGGTTCCGCACTTATTTCCTTTTGAAGTGGTTAACCAGAGGAAGTATACTCAGTAATTATTCTTCAGCTGATAGATTGACCTATTAAAAGCTTTCATTCCCTTACTCCCTGTTTAGCTACCAAAATCCAAAATGTATGCCCCAAATCTCATAAACTCTTTCACTGACCAAAATTTTTTGACACCTTGGATCCTTCCACTGGATTTGGAAAAAATGGGATTAGGAAGTAGATCTTCAATGATCTCAAAGTGAGTGATCTGACCAAAGGACTCTAACAAGCTTCTCTCATGTTTGTCAAAGAATGACCCAATGGTATTGCATACAAAGTTAACAGCTTCATGGGAGTTTGCTAGAGAGTTCTATCCCAAAATACCTTCTAGAATGCTATCTAAACAACTTTGACATCAATAGGTTGTGCCAGGAACAGATCTCTCACATCTCAGGTAATTTACAGAACCACTGAGTAAGAAAATAAAAGGGAGTAGACACAATCTACTTTGGGAAAAAAAAGGATTGGCCAGTGCAGTACACATACCTGAGGATCTAAATGTGAATGAGAGTCACAGAATCACTGAAGTTGTAAGGGACTTCTGGAGGTCATCTGGCCCAACACCCCTTCTCAAACAAGGCCACATTGAGCTGGTTGCCCAGGACCATGTCCAGGTAGCTTTTTAATATCTCCAAGGATGGAGACTCCACAACCTCTCTGGGCAACCTGTGCCAGTGCTCTGCCACCCTCACAGTAAAAAAAGTGTTTCCTGATATTCAAAGAGAAACTCCTATGTTTCAGTTTGTGCCCATTGCCTCTGGTCCTGTCCCTGGGCACCACTGAAAAGAGCCTGGCTCCATCATTTTTGCACCTTCCTTCCAGGTATTTATGTACATTGAGAAAATACCCCCCTGATCTTTCTCTTCTCCAGGCTGAACAGTCCTGGCTCTCTCAGACTTTCTTCATAGGACACATGCTCCAGCCCCTTAGGCATCTTCATGGGCCTTTGCTAAACTATCTCTAGTTGTTCCATCTCTCTTTTGTACTGAAGAGCCCAGAACTGGACACAGGACTCCAGGTATGGCCTCACCAGTGCCAGGCAGAGAGGAAGAACACCTTCCTTGACCTGTCGACAGCACTCCTCCTAATGCAGCTCAGGATACTATTAGCCTTCTATGCCACAAGGACAAAGCCACTGCTGGCTCACGGTCAACTTGTTGTCCACAAGGACACCCAGGTCCTTTTCTGACAAGCTGTTTTCTAGCTGTGTGGTCCCTGGCATGTACTGGTACATGGCGCTGTTCCTACCCAGGAGCAGGACTTTACACTTCCCTCTGTTGAACTTCATGAGGTTCCAGTCACCCCATTTCTCCAGCCTGTCAAGGTCCCTCTGGATGGCAGCACAACTGTCCTGATTTGGGGTAAAGCAGAACCATTTTTCTGATTTGTAATTTTACTTTTTAGCTGGGCCTCTTCTAACTGAGTAAAGTCTGAAATTAACAGCATGTTGTTCAGAAACTCTTCTCTCTCAGAGTGATAAAACCTGATTATACCAAGGAATGGTATGCACAGAGGCTCTTGCTTATACTTATTGCTATAACAACCAAGGTCAGCTAAATTTGCTTTTTGCCCCGTNCCGGGAGATGGATATGGTTTTGTATATATTGTATACTTTTTATTTTATTTTATTTTATTCTATTATTATTATTTACTATTTTCTTATTTATTATTATTTTCATTAAAGTAGTTTAGTTCTTTTTCTAAACTCGTAAATCTCCTTATCTCTTCCTCTCCTCTCTGAGGAGAGATGGAGGGGAGGGCCACCTGTCGTTCTGATTGGCCAATACGGCCAAAACCACGACAACAACCGTCTGGCATATCATCCACTCCTCCGAGCTTTGTGTCATCAGCAAACTTGCTGAGGGTACACTCAGCCCCATCATCCAGATCATTAAAGAAGTTAAACAGGACTGGACCCAGTATTGACCCCTGAGTTACACCGCTAGTTACTGGCCTCCAGCTAGACTTTGTGCCACTGATCACAATCTCCTAGGGCCCAGCTGTTCTGCCAGTTTTCAATCTAATCTACCACACTGCCTGCTCATCCAGGCCATACTTCAACAGAAACTCCTTCTTGTAAACCAGGGATAAATGAGGACAAGAAGGGAATTTTTTAAAAATGAGTGCATCCTTCCTTTCCTGCAGTGAACTTGAATCAAAAGCAGTATGACATGCTGGTTTACCAAAGTCAGAGGTTACAGGTACAAATACAGTTTCAATTACTCATATAAAAAAAGAACAGTGAGGTTTCTTCTTTAAAACATTTTTTTTTCTTTCTTGTATTTATAGCTAAATTAACCTGATCCTACTTAAGCTCTGCCCTGTGCCATTAGTGTCCTCTTCGTCCAGAAGCTGTGTACATCATCCGAGTTATACCACAGTGTTTTCATACATCCTTTCAGTGGATTAAAATTAAACCATTTTACTTAATGAACCACAATATTTCACCCAATCATAATTCAAGTCAATATTTGCAGCATAACTCATAGCTGCTAAAGTATCAGATAGTTCTGTATTTACCATTTTATATATGCTAAAGGTCATTCTCTATTAATGATTTAAAAATGCACCAGAGAACCACAAATTTTTTTAGGAAAAGAACAGATGTAAATCCTGAGGCAGTTTGGGTAGGCAAAATATCTATTCCTGTTAGTCTTAAGATTTTTTGTGACTACTATATTGATCTTTAAAAAGAAAGGAGTAATAAAAAAAGAAAATTTTCCCAAGTATGCCAATTTACAGCCTTGAAAAGAGTGCAAAAAGGATTCAAAATCACATTTTCTTTGTAGTTTTATTTTTTTCTGCAGTAATAATCTTTTATCTCAATGTGTTGTTAGCATAATGACATTCTTCAATTACTAAATTAGCAGACACAGGCATCCAACGGAGGAAAACGAAAGTGCAAGATAAGGCCTTACAATGAGGAGGTAAATATTGGAAAAGCCAGTTTTAGAGGAAATTTATTTTTGAAGTTTACCCTTAACTGTACTTTTCTTCCGTAAGCCAACAACAGCCAGATGGTTTACAGTTAGTGCATTCACTCTAACCACTATTTAAAACTAATTAGAAATGAATTAATCTAAAAGTTGGGCAGGAATTAGGATGACAGAAAAATACAGTCCTGGTTAGCTATAATTTAGTTATAAATCATCTACTCAGAACTTCTGAGTTAGGCAGAAGTCTAACAGGAACTTCATTCACCTGAGGGGCGTGATGGTAATTTGACCTTTATATCTCTAAATCCAAACTTGCAAGTTAAAACATTGGTGTTCAATGACTGTTTTGACAGCATTTCCGAAGTCAACCAGGTAGCTCCTTTCTGACCCAAGAACTCCCTAAAAGCAGTTTATTTCACAATGTGAACATATACAGGAGCCTAAATTCCAGTATAGTCAAAATGAAGAGACTTGTAAGGTCCACTTCATCTGCTGAACAAGATGCCTAAAATAGGTCAGTCAAATCACTCCTTCAAATTGTCTGTGTGTTTCTTCTTGCTTTAGAGGGAATTCAGAGCCACTAACTCAGATCAAGATCTCTACAGTTAGAGAGACTGAATCCTGCTCCCAAACCTCTTTGCTTTTTCTACATGTTTAGAAATTCTACAGCCCCAGAAAATAAATGTTGGCTTTTCTGCAAGCCCCACTGTGCTCCACAGATGAAGAAAATTCTTAGACAAACCTCCCAGTGGAGGCCCTGAGACAACAGGGATTTTCAACTTGATCTCTATATACCAACAGGAACGAGACCTTCATAAAACTCAAGAAGAATTGCTTTCTGGTGTGGCAGTGGACTTGCAGTTAGCACCACCTCCTATTGTAATAAGAAAATGGCTAGGGTACTTGCTCTAGAAGATACAGACCGAGGTTCAGTTCTTCTCTAGCATGAATACCCCAGATATATGTCTGGCTTTTTTTTTTAGATTAACTTTCAGAGTCATCTTGCACTCCTCCTGTACTGTTGAAGGATCTTACAATAGCACGCACTGCTGAACTTGGAGCTGAGGGAAAGAATTAGCCCACTTATTTTCATATCTAAAGCAAGTCTTTGTTGAAAGATAGTTGTGTAAGTCAAAGAGAATGATTCAGAGATTCTGTTTTTTTCAATAGTGCCTTAAGTTGGCTAAATTTAGTCAAAATTATTTGAACCAAAACTTCCTCCACATGTTTGAATATAAACAGAAACATCATGAAGTGAATTGTAGTCTATCCATCCTCACCTAAGTTATGTTAAAGTTCAAATTCAAAGTTTCGTATGTGTAATGAACACAACACAAGGCAGTCATTGTCTTTTTACACTGAAATAAATCTGTTTGAAAAGGGTTCTTAACTTTTGAGGAAGATTGAGAGGAAAAGTAAGGGAAGGGCAGTGTGACAGTTAAAGCAGTTGCCCAGAAATGAAAAAGCTGTACTCAGTTCCTTCAGCTGTCTCAAAGTCCTGGAACCCTTATCTCCACTTGCCAAAAAAATCTCAATTTGAATCCTATTCAATTGTACTCCTTTGGTTCAAGCTAAGTGCCTATACAGCCAGGATTAATAGACTCAGGAAATTAACACTCAGCCCTTCATGAATTTGAGTATTAAACAATATATTAGTCTTCTTGTACTCAAAGCAAAAATTCTTACCTTCCATAGCACTGGTTGCTGAAATCTGTGGAAAAGAAAATCAGATTTCTTTCACAAGTGAAAATGAGCATCTGGAAATCTGGGCTCAAAATTAGTTCTTTCAACATTTTATTTTTATTTTGGCTTGTTTAATGTTTTGCAAGTGCAATGACAGAGAAGGCCCAAACAAAGGAGATGCCCTTTAACAACAAAATTTCTATTGACTTCAATGAAATCAGTATGAAACTGACATCCTTGTACTGAACTAGGACCCACCAATGCTTTCTATTTCCAATACACTGATCCCATATAGGAAGAGCTATATCTTCTACTCAGTGGTCCAAAATTTTTCCGAAATTCGGGAAAATTCTTCACCTTAACAGGTTTTACCTTAGGGTTGTTATTCAAGGTGGTTTTTGTTTATTATTTTTTGTGTGTTTTTTTGGTAAAGCTTACTGCTAGTTTCAGAATTAAAAATGAAATTGCTCTTTAAAGGATCAATTTATAACTGAACTTTACTGCTTGGCCCGTTTGGAAAGTTTGCGTCTATCATACATCAATGTTATTTGCACTTACTAGTACAACCAGAAGTTAAAAAGGAAACAGTATATCCATGTAAAATTAATTCAGTTCAACCGTGACCTCATTACACTGGTAGAGTGTAGTGCAGCTACCTGAAACCAAAGCAAATTTATTTTGATTAAATGTACTTCAACTTATAAAAGCAACATATCTCACCCAAGTCATAGGATTTCAGGAAAATACGGCTTTCATTCTAAAGTTCATCTAGGACTTACAACATGATAAAATAGAGTTTCTTCTTTTTCTGGTTCTTTTTTGAGGCCATGACACGAATATTTGATTTGCAAAAAAACACCGCATGATCAGTTCCTTGGCAGAAGTTTAATTTAATCAGATTTAATTTTAAAGTTCATCCATGTTTTAAAATACATATTAAAACCACCAGAATGTGGTCTAGTGTCACTTTTAATCCTGTAAGAAAATTTACTTTTATTCTTTACAGGGAGAACTGAGTAGGAAATAATTCTTCCAATTCACTAAAGTGCTTGGAATTTTAGGAAAATTCCTAGGTGATCATGACACATGGCATTGTAACTCTGGCCTCTGAATCACTAAATTTATAGCGCACATGAAGTATGAAAGTATGAAATCCCTCATAGAAGGAATTTAATCCAGATCTTCTACTTTCCAGTTAAACACCCTTCCTACCTGATCACTTCTTATTCTGGGTTCTCACTGGTTCTCTCTTCCTTGCCAGGTATTCCATCCAAGACCTGTGAAACCTTTCCCGAAGTATTTTATTTAAACATTTCATCACAGCATAAAGGATTAGTTTGAGGAAAATGGCATTTTCTGAGAACAAAATCACCTTATTGAAACATTCCTGGTGGCTGTTGGTCACCATCTCTGAGAGATATTTTGATTATCATGTGCAGAGATTTCTTATTAGCATCATGCATACACACATGAAAAAAAAAAAAAAGGAAAAACAGAGTGAAATAAAAATCCATGGGGAAGTCAGTGGTGCTAGCAATACTTTGCTCATGAGCAGAGCTTGCTGAAATAAATGTTGCCTCTGGTTTACAATGCATGGGTCAGGTTATTTTTTATCATATTAAAAACATTAAAGTTGATATTGAACTATACACTGGGCATGATATGCGTGTAAATTAATTTTAACATTAGGTTTCTAGCTAGAACTTCTAAGGAATGAGAATAAAAACACAGCTTAATATTAAAAGCAGAGGATGAGGAAAGATTTAATTGTAATCCTAGTTCTGTATAGAATTTGTTGTGGTGTCCTGGATAAATTACTGGTATCTTATCTTCCCCATCTTAGGGAAGAAGATGATAATGTGAAACACAGAAAGGTAGTGAGATGGTTCATTCACTGATGAGTTTCAGAGCAGTAAAATATTCACCTGCACAACTCTGCGGAAATTGTACCAACTATCAAATAGTGTTAATGTGGAATTTCTTCTGTCTTTAAGAAGATATTTTAGAAACAGAGTGTGAATGCAGGCACTGCTGACCTCCAAAATTTCTTTTTTTGTGAAACTAGACCTTAGATTTAGGTGGGAGGCAATGCAATTATAGATGATGTTACATCACATATGAAGTGTGATCTTGTCTCTTACCACGGTAACAGTGAAGTCATAATTAATGCATTGTATAACTACTTCTGCAGTGCTGAAGAGCATGGTGAGAAAGGTGCTTTTCAAATTGAATGATTATTACCATTTGCATCAGTGTACTCACAGTAATCTTGCTATATATTTATAGACAGCAAGGAAAATGAATACAAGTGCTGTTGTTACTTGTCCCATCAAAAACTTTCACAATGGCAATGACAAGAACATTGCGTTCATATCACTAACAGAAAATAAAATACACACCTTGAGACTTGATAAATGTTCCCTACTATATTTTACTGTGTAATTCTAGCACTCAGCAGCCTTCAGCTTTTCTGTTAACACTTGCAAATTATGTCAGGACCAAACAGTATGCATGTCTAATTAGCTGCATACTTGTGGGATGTGTAAAAAGCCAGAGAGCTTTTATTAAGAAATGCCGCGATTACTTTTAGAGCAATCATAATATATTTGATAGTTGAACAGTGGGGCTTTTTGGTAAAGATACAGAAAGTGAAGAGGAAAATTAAAGCATTGTTGGCTACTATTGTTCCGACATGGAAAATTTCCTTCCCTTCCTCTGATTTTGCAGAGCAGTTAATATTGTCTTACCTCTGACCAAACCATTCTGGAAACTAGAGTATCTGAAATTACATTGAATTATTTAATTGTGTGGACAGCAAGCAGTTAGCATCACTTCTAGACTGATCACATTTCTAGATAGGCATTATTGTTCTATCTATGGCATGAACAGAAACAATTACCAGGCCAATAAAGCAAGAGGTAGTGTTACATGGGATTGAAATCATGATTAGCACAGTGACCTGGTTATGATACAAATTCACTTTCCCTCTTGATTTTCTTCTTTTCAATAATTCAGGCATCCTTTCTCTGAGTTTGCTTGCGTATGTTCTGACTTTGCAGTCTTTGTAGTCTTGATATAGTAGTATTGTTAATATGCTCTTTCTGACTCTCTTAAACAGCTCTATTAAAAACAGCTTACAAACACTAGTTCAAATGTACCTGTAATGTAAAAGAAAAAGCTCTGGGCAAATATATTCTAAAACTAAAAAAGTGTCTTCTTTTTTTTTTCTTTTTTTCTTTTTTTACCATCCTCAAGGCTTTAATAACATGATTAGTTACATAAAAGGGAAATTAGGTTAATAGAACTGCATATTTTTTTCTGTTGAGAAAATACTGAAATTCACAAGCATTCACAAAAATAGTTTCCACATTGATAACCAATAAATATAAACAAGAAATATAAAACTGCAGGAAATTATCATAATGGTAAGGGGTACAGAAGGGGGGAAGAGAGAGGGGAAGAAAAGGGGAAAAAAACAGCTGGAGATCAGGTTAGGAAAGCTAAAGCCTAGACAGAATTAAATCTAGCCAGGGACACCAAGGGCAACAAGAAAAGCTTCTACAGATATGTTAGTGATAAAAAGAAGACTAGGGAAAAAGTGATCCCTCTCCAGAAGGAAACGGGAGATCTGGTTACCCGGGATATGGAGAAGGCTGAGGTATTCAAGGACTTTTTTGCCTTATTCTTCACGAGTAAGTGCTATAACCACACCACCCAAGTCACAG
>VWZL01000318.1:18985-32667 GCA_013396915.1 Stercorarius parasiticus | reverse complement strand
GGTGGCGCCGCAGGGAGAATCCGCTGCGCCCCGGGGGACGGGGAGCTGCGGCTCTGACGGCCCATCTCGCTGGCAGTTCCTGACGGTGCCGGGAGGCCCCGGTACCGCCCCGCGGCTCTTCGCCTTCTCCCTCTCCCGCTGCGGCCGGGACGAGCAGCAGGGCAGCTTCGAGTGCGTGCGGCTGGCCGTGCCCCGGTGAGCCGCTGGGCCCCGCCGTCCCGGGGCTGCGGGACCCTCCCCGTCCCCCCCGGTCTCCTTTGTGCTCGGGGCTGTGCCGGCAGCACCGCCTCGGGGTCAGCCCCAGCCACGCTCCGCTGGAGGGGCCGTGGGCACTGACGTGTGCGATCCCTGCCCTGCGGTGCCAGCTCCCACCACTGCCCGGGGCCCACTCGGGTCACCTCCCGCTCTCCTCGTGCCCCGGCCGAGCAGCCCAGTGCTGCGGGGTCTAAAAGTCCCTGAGGTCTTCTCCAAGCTCATGGCGTCCTGAGCACCCTGGTCCCCATAGGGGCATCCAGAGGGCTGGGGCAGCGGCCGCCCTGGAGATGGGCCCTTTGGAGACAGTCTGGGGACAGATTCCCTCCTCCCTTGCTTGCTCAGGTGCTCACCTCGCGGGGCCATCTCTGGGCGTTGCATGGGGCCGTGGGAGCGGGCTGGGCTCTGCTGGTGGGATGTGTTGTCTTCTCCCAGGCTAGGTGAGAGCTGGCTGGACAGCCTGGGCAGCATCCAGGAGAAAATCACGGTCTGTGCCTGGGAGAGCACCCGCTCACCTCTGCGAGAGCATCTGTCCCCAGCAGAGGAGCCCTGCAGCAGAGCAGTTGTTGAGCCCGATCCGGCTGTGCTTGGCTACGGTTAGTAGCAAGTGACAGTGGGTGCTGAGCCTCTGCCCCCAGCCAGGCTGGGGTTTGGTGGCTGTGGGGGGGCCCACTGTCCCCCTGGGATGACAGTGCTGCCTTCGCCGGGACCAGCTGTCCCTGACATGTGTCCACGTCTCGACAGCAGCCAGCCCCGGGGCTTCTCTTCAAAGCCTGGCTCAGCCCCAGGCCCTGCAGCCCTATCGCAAGCCCAAGCTGGAGGGGATGCCGTCGGGCAGGCACGGCAGGGCACAGCTGCTGCCGGCGCTGGAGGAGGTGCGGGTACCGGCTGTGACGTCTTCGCAGGTGCGGGAGCGCTGCAGCGCACCCACCCTGCTACACTCCCCCCAGGTCGCGGGGATGGATCCCGCTGCCTGCTGCTGCCGCCGCCGTGGGAAGGGGACTGCGGCGAGCCGGGCACAGGAGGGCTGGCCAGAGAACACGGACCAGGAGCGGCAGCAGGATGCCCCGCTGCAGCGCAGGTAGAACGGGGGCCTGGGGGCAAGCAGTGGTGAGAGGAGTGGGGTCTGGGGGTGCTCAGTCGCTGCTGGAGTCTGGCCATGGGCATGCCACATTCACCCCGGGGTTCTCGGCACCCTTTGGGCAAGACTGGGCCCACCCCTCTGCTGCCCGGGCACTCGGCCTTTGGAGGCATTTTCCCCAGCCATGGTCTCCGGTCTCCGCTGTCTCCCGTGCCTCAGGAGCCAGGACTGCGGACCCTCAGCCCCGTCCTTCCTGGTGCCTCTGCAGCAGCCTCCGGAGCACAGCTCCCCGCGGGCCACCGGCAGGAACCTTCTGGGGGTGGTGAGTGCTCGTGGGCTCTGGCAGCAGAAGCTCCCAGGTGTGCGTGGGGAGAGCCTGGTTCACTGTAGTGGCTCCCTGAAGGCATCGGGCTTCTTTCCCTTCACGGCAGAGCCCCCTTCTCCCCCAGCCCAGCTGCTTCAGAGGTCTGGACTCTGCCTTGTGTCCCATCCGCCCCTGTGCAGGGGGGAGTGGGGGGCGCTGGCCTTGCTGTGACCCCCCCAGCACAGCCCAAAGGACAGGGCATGCCTGAGTGCTGGCACGAAGCAAGGGATGCAGCATCCCTGGGCTGGGGGTCCCCAGCACGGGGACCAGGACAGCCCGCGGCAGAGCAAGTTTGCCTTCCAGAAGCGCCTGGCACTGCTGGATTGCTCAGATCCAAGAGCCAGCAAGAGGCATCGGAGCGGCCTGCACATGCTCAGCATGCAGCACCCAGGAACTCCGGCCCCCAGCAGCCGCGCTGGGGAGCTGGAGAGCCCCAGGAGCGAGGAGGAGACGGGCCATGGCTGGGAGGAGAGTGCCCCACGCCCGGAGCAGCACCCCTCTGCCCCCAGAGGTGGGGGGCTGCCGGGGGAGGGGGACAGGGACCCAGGCTGCGCAGCCCTGCTGGCTCCTGCAGCAAAAGCTGGACCAGAGCCCGGGGTGCCCTGGCAGGAGGCGGGTCGCCCAAAACAGGACTCCTGGCAAGCAGAGAGGTGTTGGCCCAAAAGCCAAGGCACACATGGGGAAGGTGCAGCCTCATGGCCAGGGGCCATCCCTCCTGCAGCTGCATGGCCGAGCAGGGCAGCCCCCACACCCCAATGTCCCCGGGGCTCCATGGCTCCCCGGCGAGCCCGGCTTGGGGAAGGGCCTTCCAGCATCCCAGGGGTGCGACAGGTCCTGGCAGAGGCAGGGGAGAGATTCTCCAGGAGAGCTTTGATGTGATCTGCTCCTTGTAGATGCCAGGTCCCAGCCCAGCAGCTCCTCCTTAGCAGAGACCCCAGATTACTTGTGGTAAGTTTGGCATTTGCTGCCATGGGGGTCCCCTGTTCCTTCAAGTACTTTGTCCCAGCCCCGCAGCGTGGGATGGGCTGGGACGAGCTCCCTGCCTCACCCGCAATGGTGGCAGCACGGGCTGCAAACCAGGCTTGGGCACAGCCCTGCCCGCTTGCTGCCCCCCACGCCAAGGGCCTCGGCAAGACGTGGCACCACCAGCCCTCGCCCCGGCTGCGGGGGTCCCACAGGCCCGTGGAGAACGCGCTTCTCCCGGTTGCCGCAGCAGGTACCGCGCCATCTGCTCAGTGGAGCAGCGCCGAGCCTACGAGGCAGCATTCAGTGCCGACTACGCCGAGTACCGGCGCCTGCACGCTCGTGTGGGCAACGTCAGCCGCAGGTTCATTCAGCTGGGAGCCAAAATGAAGACGTTGAAACAAGGAACGAAGGAGCGCAAGGCAAGGAGGAGCCCGGGGGCAGGAAAGCACCATACAGCCGTGCTGCGGCTCTGCTCACGCGCCTCTTTTGGGTTTCAGGCACTCGAAGCTACAATTTTGCATGAGTACAGCCACTTCAAGAAGGTGAGGCTGGATGCAGGGCACAGACCGTTCCCTCCCTGTCGTTGTCCATATAAATGTATTTTTTTTCCAGACTTATCCTAGCTACCACCAGGAGAAGAATCGCTGTGAATACCTGCACCAGAAGCTGTCTCACATCAAAAGCCTGATCCTGCAGTTTGAAGGAAGCGGGAGCTCCTAGGCAAATTGCTGCTGCAATTCCTTTTTCCTCGCTTATCAGTACCTGTTCCTGGAGTGGTGGAGGAAGCAGCTCCCCGAGGGTGCATTAGATTAAGGCTGAGGTTCAGGAGTGCACCGCAGGCCAGGACACTGCCGGGCTGCTCCTGCTGCCGTTTCACCAGGGCCGCTGGTCTCCTGCTCCCACAGGAGCTCTGGCTGCGGAGGAGGCAGCACCAGGCTCTTGGAGACCCTTTGCTGAGGCCTGAGCCAGCCCTCGGGGATGTTACTTGAACCCTCTCACGGAGCTGGGCCAGCTTTCCCCAGCCCATGCCAATCATGTCTGCTGAGTTAACCTAAGAATCCTTCCTCTGATGTCTGTTTCTCCTCAGCTGAAGCCTCATTAGCTTCAGTTTAATTGCAGCATCACGGTAAGGGATACCTGGGCAGCCACCGGCACTCCCCAGCCCAACGCCCTTTCTCACATCCTTTGTCCTTCTTGCCAGAAAGCTTCGCCAAACCGCTGCTTCCTTCACCCTGGCTGGTCCAGCTCCAGCACCGACGCTTACCAAGATAGGGCTTTGGGCCAGAGCCACCGAGGAACTTAACTCGTGCTGAGCGCCCAGCTGCCACCAGGCCTGGTCACAGACCAGGGAGCAAAGCGAGGATCAGAAAAGCTTCCCCTGGCTCTCCTGTGCCCATCAGGGGAGCACAGCTCCGGTTTGGTTTTACAGAAGGTGGTTGTCAGCAGTCTGAAGTGGAGCCTGTTGAATGCCCCTGCTCCTTGCGCTACCATCTGAAGTCTGCAGCCAGCTGAAGGGTCCCGCCAGCTCGAGGTGCAAGGACCACTCAATGTCACGTGTATCTGCCCCCCCCAAACACGCACCTATGTCTGTTCTGGGGGACAGAGCACCCGACAGCCAGCAGCAGGGTACAGAGGGTAGATGTGGTTAAGATACCCACGTAGCTGGGGAAGAAATTCTTGTGTTTCAGAACCGATACGGCATAGCTGTTGTAGACAGAGAACTGTGTGCTAAGCATTGCATGATCTACTGTACCTGGAGAATTCCAGCAGCAATAAATAACTGGTTCGCAGCCTTTGGAGTTGCGGGGGAGGAATCCACAGAGAAAGCAAGCCCTGGCTCTTACCATGGCAACTGCCACAACACAGCAGAGCCTTGAGCCTGCTGATCCTCGCTTCAGCTCACGGGCAGCCTGAGACGCAAGAGACAGGGCAACAGCCCGTCCCTGTTCACCCACCGCCTCACTCCCGACCCTCCCCATCAGCACAGGGCTGCCCGTACCCCAGGATGGTCAGGGACAGCCCACACCACCCACCCACAGCACAGGATCCTATTCCTCTCCCTCCCGAAGCAAAAGCCACAGCTACCAGCCTGCTTTCTACCAAGAGAAGTAATGATCTTACAATTAACTGGTCTTAACTGCCCCAACCACGCACAAGCTCCGGAGAAACCTACCGGCTGTGACAAACACCCTCAGCACTGCCCCTCCAGGAGCTAGCAGCACTCCTCCCCTGCACTCGACTATTCCTGCACCAGCTTCAGAGCTGATTTATTGCTGCTGCTTGTGTGCTGTGCGCCTGCACTTGTCCAGATCCAACAGTCACATTAAGTACTACACGCTTCTAAACTCGCTGCGGCAGCATGCAGACAGCAAAAGCGCTTGTGACCGGAGTCCCACAGCCCAAAACCTGCATACATGTAGCACCTGAAGCAGAGCACATTTGGACAGTTGCTGCTGCTCCCTTCTGGAAGGGGCTCACATTAGCCAAGGGAGAGAGAGAACAGGCTAAAGCCTGAGCTTAGTATCTCAAGACAGACTTCTAAAGGCTCGCTGGAAGAAACCAGACTCACAGTAAGAGGCTGCTGGCTACAAAGAGCAGGATCCTGGTGTTAAGTCTGACAGGTCTCCACAGGACAGCAACACTTGGTCTTAAGGGGGTCATTTTATTGTTTCACTTCTCCAAATGTACAAAAAAAATTAGAAAATAACCCTACCCCCCACCCCCTCCCAAGCCACAAAACAAACCAGTCTGGGGAGCCCCACAACAGTGCAGCTAAGAGACGGCAGGAAATTAAACAGAACTAGATACAGCAGCTGGGTCCGCTCAGCCCACATGGTCACTGGCTCTCCACAACCCAGAACTGGCCCCAGTCTGCCCAGTGCTTCCCCGATTCACACAGAGCTCATCCTGACAAGATGGCGAGCGGGTACTTTACAAATCCTCCTTCACCTTCTTCTTGGATTTCTTGGTTTTATCTTCCTCCTGCAGCACGGGAGTGTTGGTTGCCTCCCGCTTCAAGTAGCTAATGAAGTCACTCACTTCTCTGCCACCCTGCGGAAAGCACGAGACAATAAGGCAGTGCCTGGGCTCCCCGGGGGCGCCCCCTTCGCTGCGGGGGGCTCAGGTGCCAGGCAGAGACCGCAGCAACCGCAAGCGGAGCTCTCCCCTGTGGGTCTGCAGCACACGCAGAACATCCCCTGCGGGCACCAGCAGGCACGTTCCCAGGGTAACTAATGGGACAGAGGCCACCACAACTCCAGAGGGGCTCGGCATGATTTGGACACCTGGATGCTACTTCACTTCTTTACAAATAAGCAGGAGCAGCAAAAGACTCACCTCGTACTTCTTTGGACTCTGCTTCTTGCCAGCTGGAGCAAAATAGATGGTGGGGAAGCTGGGGAAGAGAGAAGAGACATTGGAGCTCCTAACGTGCTCGGTTTTCTTTCAGACCGGCAGGCTAGCCCTCACCGAAGGGACTCGCCCCTGCCTTCCTCTGGTTGAACGTGGTAACAGCCTCAGCAGCTCAAAAGCCAGCAGCTGTGGCTTCCAAAGCCTGGCCATGTCCAGAGTTGGCTGAGCTCCACTACGTCCAAGTTTGCTGGCTAAACTGTTTTCATAAGAGCGAGCCAGCGTTCTTTTTACGCTACCAAGAACAGAATCCCAACAGATTCAAAAGCAGAGGAAGGGGATCAGCAAGACAGGCCTCCAGGCACAGCCAGGACACCAGAATCCCAGAGAAGCAAGGCAGATGACTGTCCTTTGTTTTCACTCTTGATTTCTTCACACTAAGCAAATGCCTCGCAATCGCATGCCAATCGCCCCCACCCATCCTCCCCACGAGACTCGTTCAGCTCTTCTTCTGTGGCTGCTGGTCAGAGACAGAAGCCTGAACTCATCCACTGACAGTGGTGTGACAACAGTAAGACCTACCCTCTGACTTCATATGGAGAAGGCACATCATTGGCTGTAGCATCCATTTTGGCAATGACAATATTGGGGTCTTTACTGAGCTGTTGGTAGAAAGAGCTTATTAGGAACCAAACCACAGTAGTTAACACCAGGAATTCACCGATCAACATCAACTAAGGCAGTGATGTCTAAAGGACAGCGCGCACGGTATGCTAAAAGGTGAACAGATTTCTTCTGAGCAGTTTCCTTCTGCCTCAAGAGGGGCCCAGGGAACAAAGTCCCTCCTCACCCAGCTGTATGCAGCACACATCTCCCAGCGGAATCCGTCTGGTGTAAGTCCTAGAGAATGCTTACCCCAGAGCAACTGCTTGTCTGCAACCCTAGGAAGTGAGCTGTGAGGATACGCAGTGCTCGGGAAGGAGGGGTGCCTGATGGCCAAACAGCAGGCGGCTGTTCAGATCTGGGAGAACAAATTTATTTACTCCACTCATGAAAGTGTGCAGGGCAGTGTCATCCTTCAGCAGATGGGAAACTGTAACCACGCAGAGGGGAAAGACCCAAAAAAGAACTTTGCTAGTTGAGACCAGTCACTGAATCAGGGAATATTTCACAGCAAAGGGAGCAGGCTAAACCTACCAGCGTGGTTGCTACCACGCTCCAGATCCTGCCAAGGTACTTCTGCATTCACAGGAGAGGCCAAAACTCATAGTCCTCAGGAAGGCACAATTACGCCCCATTATCATAAAGGCTACACAGAACCTGCAGGATTGTTTATTGCTGCAAAATTCCGTTTTGCATCTGCAACTGAGTCCCAGACCTACCTTCTCCCCCAATTCTTTGTATTTGGGCTCCAGATTCTTGCAATGTCCACACCAGGGTGCATAGAACTCTATCAGGACATCTTTGTCTTCTGCGTTGACAATTTCATCAAAGTTCTCAGCAACCACCACCTGGTAATGTTTGATCACACAACTTAGTTCTTTCTAAGTCAACAGTAGGCTGTAACACGACACAGTCTATATGCTCTGCCCAAGCAAGCCAGCCCTCCAACAGTACGAGTCACACTGCACCTACACACCAAGCAGCAAAATGACCAAACACACAATCTTCACCAAGCTGTGACATCCTCAACTTGCAGGTAAAAACCCACCCTAAGGTACCAGCACTACCTGCGGGTGAGGTTTGCACCTGGTATCCTCGCAGGAGGAGGACAAAATAATTTCTTTTTCATCCCAGCAAGTTCCAGGCTCAGCCATCAGTTTAGCAAGACTGGCTGAGGCGATCCCCATGCACACATCAGTAAGGGAGCGGAAGTCACCGCTTGTAAGGCCCTCACCATAAAGCCAGGCCATGGAATGCTTTCAGTCAGGGCAGAATTTACTGTGAGGAATGAAAACTGAGTTATACCACTCCTCCAGTGATGAGATGAAGACCTAACTCTTTAGAAATAGCCCAGCCACAGCCAGCTTGAAAGCCGTGCCACGAGGGAGCACAAGGCCAACAGAGCAGGCCTTCATGTAATCCCTGTATATCTGGATGATCCTGCACCTGTAGAGCGCATCGCTAGCACGCTCAAGCAGCAGTTACTCTACTGAGAGAACAAAACAGAATCAAAACTGCAAGCTGCACTTCTCCCTCGGCTCAGAAAACTGCAGTACAACAAGGGAGTGAATTCTTCTTCCATCTGTCACAGTAGAGGCTTCTCAAGATGCCACAACGTGGCACCTGCAGCGTGGGATACTGGCGTATGACTAGAAGCTGCTGCTGAACAGTGTCTCTTTATCCACGGGTAGGAGCTGTTGCTGCGCTTGATACAGCACTCACCTTCACAGGGCCATCGTTGCTTTCAGGGACAGGCTCCGATTTCAGATACTTTTTCAAGTTTCCATCAAAGTAATCTTGCAGGAATCTCTCCAGAGCCTTTCCATCACGGCTGAAAGTGAAGTGACATTTTACAGACATCACCACACATACAGGATGAGAGGGGAAAACTTTCAAGGCTGATTTAAGCTCCTTCCACCCACAGAACATACACCACTGGCACCTCCGAGAGCACCAGCCTGGGGCTGGCTTAGAAGACCCCAGAACACGCGCAAAGACGCCCCTAAGAGTTTTGACAGGAGGCTGGACGCACATCCCATTCTAAGTTTTAGGCCTTTCAGCACCCTTGAGTTTCAAGAAAAAAGGGACAACTGTTTCCTCTGCCCTTTAATGCACCTTAGTTCCTAACTAGACACTTAAATATCTTGAATTAAATTATCTGGCCAAAGCTAGATATAGCAGGAGAGGCTGCAAACTCTCTATAGGGCAGGAAAACACATGAGGAGGAGCCATTTTGACCCAGCAATCATTTTTTCCAGCTGGAACATCCAGCTTTTTTGTTTCCTCTGAGCTAACAAAGTATGATCTGATCAGAGACCTCCAGACCAAAGTCCATCAAGTGAGAGGCAACACTGCAAAGTTCAAAAACTTACGAGAATTCTTCCTGCATGACGTATTTATCTCCTTTAGCGGTTCGGATGGCAACAACTGGAGCCTCACCCACGCTGCTGTCTAGTCCAAACTCTGAAAGCTCATGGCCAAAGGTTTTCCGACTAGCAACAGCAAAAGACAGTTTGTGGCCAGCATCTAAGAACTTCTTTGCAACCATCATAACTCTAAGGGGAGAAAAAAAAACAACCACAAAACACAGAAAACATTATTCCTTGGAACATTTTCTTCCATGTGACATAACACCCTTCATGTTGAAGTGCATGTTGGACAAGGAATTTAATGGCATGATGTGCTCTGCATAGGCAAGTCCTATGGAGATGGTGTTGGGAAGCAGAGGAATCAGCTTGTGTCTACTGTGACTGAGGCCTATGCAAGTGTTGTGTGCTTTCATCCTCCACCCCAGTCAGCATGACAACCACGGTCTCAGGCACTGGGGAATACGAAGGATAGAATCCTGCACAACACCAATAAGAAGTTTCTGTTTAAGGTCTAAGGAGTATGGATACAAAAGCAAAGGGGTTTCAAAGTATACACATATCACATGCTTTGGGCTCTGCAGGCAGCAACCACCCCAATAGTTCCGATTAGAAACTCAGCTGGAAGCTTTCTGGGAGACAAGAATTCAGGTATGAATAATAGGAGAAACTTTGTCAACTGTGCTATGGAATAGCACCGACGCAGGGAACAAGTGAGATGGGACGATTAACCCCCCGTCACTCCCTACCTGTTGCGCCAGTAGTTGGAGCCCTTCGCATTCTTCTCATAGTCCACATCATAATATGCCACCAACAAGTCCTTCCCCTGGATCAAGTCTTTGTTGTCTTCAGTCATGTGTGGACAGATGCCAAAGCTATCAACGAGACAGATGTTAGCAGCTTCAGTCTCACTGCCCAGAACCCATCGCCCCCCAGGAATAGGCTTGATGCAGCACACTCTTGTTTCCCACCCAAGAGTGTTAACTGCCAGTCATCAGTAAGACCTAAGTAGGAAACACTTGGCCCATTCATGTACCACACTATTCCAAGTCCAACCTTCATCTCTAGCCACAACATCAGTGGCTGTATCTGACCTAAATAAAGCCAAAGCTGGCATACTTCTCAGGAAGTTCACAGTTTTTAAACAGACGCGTGGTTACTAGAATAGGGACAGTAAATGCCAACAGCCATGCCAGACTTTCCAGAAAGAAGGTGGTCGGAGAGAACGTGGGCAAGACAGCTATTTTGGACGCTAAATAGGAAGTGGCAGCAACGCCAATTAGAGAAAACTAGTTCTGACAGGGCCAAATCCAACTGGGGCCAGTCTATCTATCACATTCTCTGGTGAGGAATGACTCACATGTTCTCCTGGATGAATTTCTTGATCTTCCCACTGGTGATTTTGTCTTCTGTGTACTTGATGGAGCTGTCCTCAAACTTGTTCATCAGGCGCGGAGGACGAAATAAGATTATACCCCTGAGGGGAAGCAGGTATCGAGAATTAGTTTAGCGTATCCCTGGGTTTCTAAGGATGGCAGCTAGATGAGGCAAGAACCCCATCTCCAGTGACCACCCACATTCACTGTTCATAGCTTCAACAAGACCATCTAGTTTCTTGGTGGCACTGCTGCATTAGATCTACCTGTCAGGCACTTCTCTGTTATTCAGACAGGCCACAATGAGAAACAAAAAAACCCTACCATAACAAGCAACAGGCAAGCAAAACACCTCTGTTGAGATACTTCCCACCTGGAGGCAGACACTAACTCTCCAGAGCCTGCAACCATTTTGTACCTTTCATCTCAATTCTGAAGAGATAAAAAAAGATATGCCACTGGCAGTTGGGGAAGAAACAAGACCTTAAGCTATGTTCAGAGAGTGAATCCAGTTAACAAGTGGAACCCATGAATTTGTTCCACATATCTCATTAACAAGAAATCCTTGTGTTAAGCAACTTACTCTCCATCTTCCTCATACTTCTGCACCAATTGGTCCTCGCTGGTGTGTGCAAAACGGTAGTTATCTCTTAGGTTGTTGGCTGCTTTCATGAATTCTGAATAAGCATCCCCAGATGCATCTCCAAAGAAGCCTGCAGCAGAAAGACAGATGGTGACCCCAAACCAACTCATCAGCAACCACTGTGTTCATTTATCTCATCATTTATCTCTATCACACACTGAAAGATCACTTCTGAATCAAGTCCTCCAATGCGCATTCAGGCCTCCATCTTTGACAGCTTCTCTCCCATTTTTATTGGAGCCTTTCTGCATTCCCTCCCTTCCACCAGCAGAAAGTTACCCAAGAGTCTGCCCAGCTTAGTCACTCAGCCAAAAGGCAGCTGTCCTCTGAGCACTGAGATACCCCTTTGTAACCACGTGACACTAGTAGTGATAGCAACTGCCAATGGTACTTCATAAAAATAAGTTTGGGAATGCTGATCAATACTCATGCAGTTCCACCTGTAAGGTGGCACCTGATCTGCACAAAGGAAAACTGGTATTGCTGCTTCTAGACTGTGATCAAATCATACGAAGTTGACAGCCTACCAGTGTCACGAGAGCGCTCAAATGTACTTTCTAGCAACCTAAAGCTACCCGTTGTCAGCCAGCCAAAAGAGCAACAAGCTTTAAAAAAGATACACTGTGGTGCCAGGACATCTGAAAGACAGTCAAAGAATCACCGGAAAAAACCAAACAGATTGCAAGGAATCCCTAGAGGTGACTGAGTCCAATCTCCTGCTCAAAGCAGGACCAGCTTCAAAGTCAGACCAGGTTGCTCAGAGCTTTGTCCAGCTGAGTTTTGAAAATCTCCCACACTGAATGTTTCGAAATCCCTCTGGGCACACGTTCCAGTGCTTTATCGTTCTCATTATGAAGAACTCTTTTGCTCATGTCCAGCTAGAATTTCTCTTGCTACAGCTTGCGATACTGCTTCTCATCCTTTCACAGTATGTTCCCCAAAACATCTCCCAGAGCCAAGCGTCTACTCACTTCAGTGCTGCACCGAATCTACTCACCCACTACAGATGCATCTTTATCACCGATGAATTTCTCAAAATCAGCCACAGAATTGAGAGCCACCGAAGCAGGTCCCGCCTGTTTCTTGAGATGACTGACAATCCCATCTTAAAATAAATTAGTTAAATGATTAAAGGGATCAATAAAAAGTTCCATAAGACATTTTTCAAGCTTCCTAAAAAAAGTTGTTTCTGCAGAATCCCTACACCCCTCCCATATAATAAATGATTTGAATTAAAGGAGCGCTGTCACCAACTTCACATAGGAAGTTTCTAGCATTTTCTAGATAGTGTATATCAAGGGTAGTAGGATTTAAAGATAATGTGGAAACCTTCACCTTTAAAAGAGAGCTTTAAGGGTTACTAAACATCCAGGGCTCTGCCAGCACAAAGAGTTCTGAAAAGGGCAAGGGGGAATTGTGCGTGTAGGCGGCAACCTTCTTTGTATCCCTGAACACACGTAATGTCCCTGACACAAGTCTATTAGATGTGGGTCTGCCTTCCAGCACCATTTCCAGACACTTGCCGATGAGCTCTTACCTGCTGTCCTAGGTCCATCATAGGTTCCTGCCTCTTCTCCATCTCGAAAAATCTTTAAGGTGGGATATCCACTGACTCCATACTTATTACAGGTGTTTGAGTTTGCTGTACAGTCAACCTAAAGGAAGAGGAATATTGCTACTCAGTGACCCAGCCAGCCGCATGCACAAAAGAAAGTGGCTTTGCCATTGCCCACATTATCACATACAAAGTCTAGAGGGTCTGAAAGCTCTTTGGCGTTTTTAACCAAGGCTGAATTCCTTTCACAGAAAGCCTAAGGATCCACAAAGCATCTACAAGACCAAAAGCTGTAAAATCACGGCTAGGGAAGGAGGTAGCATGAGCGTAATGACAGGCCCAGAAAAGTATGAGAGGAAACACTGGAAAAATTAAGTAGCTACAAGTTTGGCCAGACTACATGCAGAAAAACACTAGAAAGATCCTTGTAATCAATGACAGGCTTAACAGGAATCAATTGTTCTTAGCACCTCACCTACTAACATTCCTACAACGCCTGAAAAAACAGGCTGACCTCAACTGACATGGTGTCAAGAGCCCACGCCGCTTCCCAGAAAGGAAGAGGAAGACCCTGATTTGAGAAAACCATACAAGTTCTCTTGGCAGAAAACAAAGCTCCTGTATGGGAACCCTGACTGTACAAGTCAAAGGACAAGACCATGAAGCACAGTACGGGCCAGTGCTCGTGGGGATCGCACAGCTCACAGGTGGCTTCTTCCTCCCGGCCCAGGCAAGCCCTGGTTACGTGCTGGTGCACACCCACGTTACGCTCTGCACAGCGTCTGAGCGGCAGCAGCCCTCGGCTTCCAGATCCTTCCCTGGCACCTAATGCTTCAGGGAGGCGAAGCCCATCAGGCCCCGAGGGCCCCCCAGGCCCGATGCGCGCCCCGGCCGCCGGGCGAGCGCAAGGCCGCGGCACAGCTCGCGTTTGACCCAAGTCCACCCCCAGGCCGCCCCCGGCACACGTCGCCCCCGCGCCGGACCGGCCCGGGCCGGGCCGGGCCGGTGCCGCAAACACTCACCTTCACCAGTGGCACGATCCCCTTCAGCCTGGTGGCCGCCGACTCG
>VWZL01000318.1:0-11843 GCA_013396915.1 Stercorarius parasiticus | reverse complement strand
CGCGGCTCGAGTGGGGCTTCGTGCATCGCTCCCTCCCGCCGGCCGGGGCTTCCTGCTGCCCCTCCAGAGCCTGCGTGCCGTCCCCCGGGAGCGCCGCGTCCCGTCCCGCTGCCACGGCGCTGCCCCACAGCCGGCCATGCCGCGGCCCTTCTGCCCTGTCCTGGAGCTGTGCCATCCCTGTCGGTGCCCCGTCCTCCTGGCTGTGCCGTCCCTGACGGTGCCCTGTCCTTGTGGCTGTGCCATCCCTGCTCCTGCCCCTGCAACTGTGCCGTCCTTGCTGTCGTGGCCCCTCTCTCCGTGTCTCCGGTGCTGCCCCAGGTCTTGCTGAGCCGAGACATGGTGGAGCAGCTGCTGCAGAGCCAGCGGGACTGGGAGCAGAGTGAGCTGGGACGCCTCTGCCACCCCCCTGGCAGCCTGGGTGAGGGTCTCAGCCCGCAGGACGTGCCGGTGGCCCTGCTGGTGGCAGCTGCCAGACCAGGGGACCCAGATGAGACTGTGCACTGCCGTCCCCAGCCCTGTCCCTGCTCATCCACCTCCTGTCCCTGGTGCCCTCCTATGACTTGCAAACACACTTTGTGTCCCTGCTGCCTGGTATCCCCTGTGCTGTCCCCTCCTTGAGCTGGCCCTGTGCCCCTGGTGCCCGGTGTCCCCATGCTGTCCCCTCCCTAGACTGGCACTGTGCCCCTGGTGCCCGGTGTCCCCATGCTGTCTCCTCCCTGGTTGGTGTGACCCCCTCATGCACCCCGCGGGGGATCTGGGGCTGGGGCCAGCCTGCTCAGGCCAGCTCTGCAGCCCCCATGCCCAGCTGTGCCGATGTGCATGCCACCTTCCCCGCAGCGTGGAGCGCAGCCCAGCTGGCTGTCATGGCCCCCCAGCAGCTGGAGGGCTGCCTGGAGCTGCTCAGCCGGGACCCTGCGCTGCGCCCTGATCAGCTCCGGGCTGCCCTGGGCCAGGCCAGGCGGGTGAGGGGGCACGTGGAGGCCATGCTGGTGGGGGTGGTGGGGCTCTACTGGGCTGGCCTGGGGGGAATGGCCTTGGCAGGCGCTTTGGTGGCCTTGGGGGGCTGCCATGGGGGAGATGGTCTTGGGGGGTTGCCTGTGGGAGGGCTGTGCTGGCCGTGGGGGGGGTGTCCTTGGGGGTCTGTGCTGGTCCTGGAGTCTGTCTGTGGGGGGCTGCGCTGGTGCTGCCCGGGGGTGCTGGGCTGGGGGCTGCTGGCGGCTCGCGGTGCTGCTGGTGCCGCAGCTGTGGGGCAGCACCCAGGCGCTGGAGCTAGCCCAGACCCTGCGCCTGGGCCGGCTGGCCACCCAGCTGGGCAAGCCGGAGCTGCGGGAGTTGCTGCTCCCCGACTGGAGGGCCCTCTCCGCCCTGGGGGAGCTGGGTGGCTGGTCACCCGAGCAGGTGAGGCGCTGGGGGCCGGGGGGGCCAGGGCGTGGCTGGCCCCTGTGACGGGCTCTCCCCCAGATGCGGGCTGTGGTGTCTGCCTTCCTGCGGCAGCGTGGGGTGAGCGCCCGGGACCTGGGGTTCCCTGAGCTGGTGGCCCTGGGGCACCTGCTCTGCGGGCTGCCGGTGGCCGAGCTGCGGGGCCTGGACAGCCGGGAGCTGAGGTGGGTGTGCGCCCACTGGGAGCAACGGCGGAGCCCCCGGTCACGACAGGCACCGCCTGCTGCCTCGGTACAGGCAGGGATGCTGCCCCCCAACGCTGCCCACTCCCCACAGCAAAGCTGCCCCTTTCCTGGGCTTGCTGAGCCTGTGCTGCACGGAGCAGCAAGCGGAGGTGCTGGCTGCCCACCTCACTCCAGCACTGCCTTCAGCCCCGCCGCTGCCTGGGGACCCAAAATCTTTGCAGAGGTCGGGATGCTGGCAGGTGAGGGCTGGGACAGCACCGTGCCCTGCGGTCACTGCTGCCTGCCCTGCCAGCCCCTGTGCCCAGGGACGGCGTCCTGACCCTGTGCTCTGTGCCCCAGCTGGGATCCCCGACATCGTTCTCTCTGCAGAGGTCCTCGAGCAGGTTTGGGCACTCACACCCCGGGCCATTGCTGCCATCCCGGCACCCAAGTTCACAGGGAGTTCCCGGCATCCCCCACTGGCACACTGAGCTGGGGCGGCCATGGCACCATCCCCTGCATGCAGGGGAGGGGGCATCTCTGTCTGGGCCAGTGTGGTGGGAGCCCCCCACAACGAATGCTGATGAATGGAGGAGGGACATGTCCCGGCTGCGCTGGGGAGGGGGTGCAGAGCCTCGCCGTGGCTGGCTGCCCTCTCCCCACAGGTGGTGTTTGGCCCAGCTCAGCCGCACACCCTCTCCAGCGCCCAGGCTGGGGCTGTCACCCCTCGTCAGAGCCCAGCGCCAGGCCCTGGCCAGTGCCCAGTGCGAGGGAGAGGCTGCCCGCGACGGCCAAGCTGAGAGCAGCCGGGCGGCTTCTGTCCCCACATGGTGCCCAGGCTGCTGCCCGTCCCCACTCTGATCCTCCGGGCTCAGCATGGGTGCCCCGGGGTGCCAGGAGGGCTCAGCTGGTGCGGGTTTGGCCCCGGTGCCGCAGCGGTGCCTCGCGGGGATCCTGGCCCCGCTGCCTGCCCGGCTCCTGCTCCCTGTCGTGCGTGTCCCATCACACCTCTGCCCAGAGGAGACCCCCCTGCTGCCACCCCTGCCCTAAACCCAGGTCCTGAGCGGCCACTCAGGCAACCTGCGCTGTCGCTGCCCAGAGCTGTGCGTGTGGGCACTCTGAGGGCTGCCTGGGCTGGGAGCTTCTCCACAGCGTGCCGGGGCCGGCGTGCTCACCTCTGATGGTGCTTTCTCTCCTGCAGGCAGGAGCGGAGCCAGACCCCAGTCTGGCTTCACCTTGGCTCTCCTCCTCTGCCTGCCCCGCAGCAGAGAGCACAGAAAGCCCTGCCCTGCTTTCTGTGAGCATCCCAGTAATAAACTTGTGAGGGACACCCGGCTCTGATCCCTGCCTGCCTGCAGCACCTTTCCCTGCACAGACCTGACTGTCCCTGTGGCTCCTGGCCCTGGCTCCCCATGCACACACAGTCCCTTGCAGCCCCCCAGACCAGGGCAGCCCCAGTGGCCCCCCCCAGGCCTGTTCCCCAGGACAGCAGTGGCTCAAGGAAACCCCAGGGAGGGCTGCTCAGGGCAGGCGCAGGCAACCCAGACCCTGGTGGGTGCCTCTGTGGAGGCACAGGGGAGAACGGCAGGTGCTGGGGAGGTGGGGTAAGGAGGAGACGGAGCCATGGCTACAGCAGCACAGGTTTATGGGATCTGGCCTGGCGCATTGTAACAGGACACAGCAACATGCTGGGCACAGAGATGGCATAAGCTATGGGGAGAGCTGGGTCCCGTGGGGCTGGCGCTGCCTTGGTCCAGCTCAGTGCCGGAACTGCGGCACCGCAGCGGGGATGCGGATGTCCTGCCCCTTCTCCAGCCGCCGCTCACAGTCAATCAGGTAGTTCACGCCGTCTATCACCAGCTGCACCAACTCCACCTGCACCGGGAGCACACACGTCCTGACTCGGGGGCTGTCCTGGGAGCCACCCCAGCCGGGCACCCAGCTGGCCCCACGGCACGCAGGGCAGGCGCTGCCACTCCTGTCCGCGCCTGCTGGGCCCAGCACACGGCTCTGGTGCTGTTTGGGTGCCACAGGCCTGTCATGCACATGCGCTCCAGAACCTCCCTCCCCAAAAGCAGCTCTGCCCAGCACCCACCTCTGACTTCCCCAGCCGGTCCAGGTTGGAGATGTCAAAGACGTTGCCTGTAGCCGCAGTGTCCACACCGCCCGTCCCACGCTTCTGTAGCCGGAGGTTCTCCAGGATCTTAGGGAAGCGGCTGTCCTGGTGCCCGGAGAAGGTGTCAGTGCTCAGCGGGACCATCAGCAAAGAGGTCAGGGCTCTGCAGCCCACTGCTTCCTGGGCAGCCCCCCCGCCGCTCACAGGATCCCATCAGCGGGCTCACAATCCCCGCAGGGATCCCTGCCCTGAGCAGACCCAGGTTCACACCTGGGTCCCCGGCCCCTCCGGCTGCGGATGCAGGCGTGGGCTGGATCATATTTTTCCTGGGGGAACCCAAGCGAGGTCCCGTGCACTCCCGCACCTCCCGCATGGCTGGGTTCCCTGCACCCCGCGGCTGGGACTCCCCGCAGGACCGGCCATGGTAGTACCTTGCTGAGCAGCGGCAGCTTGATGTGGACGCCCGCTCGCAGCCCGGTGCCCAGGTTGGAGGGGCAGGTCAGGATGTAACCCAGCCTCTCGTTCCACATGAACTCCCAGCCTCGCTCCTGGATTAGCCGCTCCACCTGGGTCGAGGCACAAGCAGCCGTTCAGCCCCTGGCCGTGGGGTGCCCAGACCCCCACGCGGCACGGCTGCTCCTCGGGCGCTGCGCAGCCCCAGCCGAGCGCAGGGGGCCAGCGCCACAGCAGCCCTGCGTGCCCCCATCCACTGGGCTGGTGCAGTGGGGGCCGGCGGGTGCTCACCTCCTTCAGGCCCCGACAGAACCGCTCAAAGACGCGCTTCATGTTGCCACCCTTCTCCATGGAGATGACACGCGTGTGGTCCTCCTCGTTGATCCAGATGAGGAAGGTCTTCTCGTTGTTGTGCCTAGGGACAGGGCAGTGTTCAGCTGCGCTGGTGGCCGGCAGAGCCCTCCTGCCCACCCAGCCACCTGTGCCAGCCCTGCCCGTGCCCCTTCTGTCCCTGTGACCACGGTGCCAATGCTGCTCCGTGGTCCCGGTGCTCTGCCTGCGCCCATGGCTGGGAGTGCATTGCCAGAGCACAGCCCGGCAGCGAGGCAGACAGCCAGGAGATGCTCCTGGAGACGGGCCAGCACTCATCCTCACGCACCGCTGCGGGCGACAGCTGCTGGCTCCAGTGCCATGGGCGCAGGCAAGCAGTGCCAGCGTGGTGGCAACCCTGCCTGGACTGGGGACGGGACCACGGCTCCTGCACTGTACAGGCAGTAGGAAGGGGCTGCAGGCGTGGGGTGCATGTTGGGGTGCTGGGTTAGGGGGCAGCCGGAGCTGGGGACCACGTGTGCTGTTTTCCGTGAGGCTGCTATAAAGGCGCTGTGCCAGCGAGGGCGGTGCGGGCGAGTGCGTGTGCTGGCTGTCACTCTGTGGGTGCGTGAGATGCTGCGTGGGGTGCTGCATGGCTGCGCAGAGATGCTGGGAGGGAGCAGCAAGATGCAATCGTGGGAGGATAAGATTGGGAGCAGGTAGAGTGTGCAGAGAGCCAGGAGGAGCGCTGGGGATGGCCTGGGGAGCAGAAGGAATGGCAGGTTTTTGGCAGCCTACAGTGCAGGGTGCTGCAGGACAGTGAGAGCGGGCAGGACCGACAGCAGGGGCTGGCCCCCAGGTCCCAGTTCTTAGGAGGACACTGTGGTTTGTGTGTGGAGCGGCTGGCTGCTGACTGAGGTGCACGAGGGGCTCGCTCCCAGGTCAGGTGTGAGCAGGGAGAGCCCAACTTGGTGTGGCCACAGTCTGGGCTGTGCGTGGCCCGGGGGCGCCAGGGTCTGTGGTGGGGCGAGCACAGGGGACACGGGTGACAGGGCTGGGGCAGCCGACAGAGCAGCAGCGTCCCCCGCCTTTCTGCCCTGCTGGCTCCCCGATGCCGCAGCAGATCCTCACCAGATCCCTCGGGCGTCGGGCCAGTCCCGGGCCATTCCTGCTGCCGTCAGGAGCGGGGACACTGGCTTGTCGAAGAGGAAGTGATCCTGGAGGGAAGCAGAGTGTGTGGGCTCGCCAGGGCTGCGCGGACGGTGCCAGGGCACCCTGCCTCACTGGCCCCAGCCTGCCATGCACCGCAGCTGTCCCCACCTGTGGGCAGGAGTCCCCCCCTTCCTGGCCAGGGAGGCAGGAGGCTGCTGGTGCACAGCCCACCCCGTACCAGGGTCTGGGGGGCCGCTGGCTGTGTGCCATGAGCCCACCTTCCCCTGGGCACAGGCAGGGGCACAGGGTGAGACCCGGAGGGGGCCGTGAGCTGCTGGGGCTGTGTTCAACAAGGTCCATCCTCCCCTGGCTCAGGGCGGCTGAGCAGCACCTTGAGCACCCTCTGCACTGCGGGGCGGCCTCGCTGGGGAAGGGGGTCCTGGTCCCAAGACCAGCGGGGCTGGGAAAGGAGGATACGGCCTCCCGGAGAGGCAATGCCGGGGAAGGGGTCCTGCTCTGCGGGCACCCAGGGTGGCTGGCTGGCAGCTTCACCAACTCACATCAATAAGCTGCTGTTGCTCCTTCTCCGTCATCTCGCTGAGCCGGTAGTACCGTCCCGCCAGGTCTCCGGTGAGGCCGTTCAGCGCCTCCACCGTCACCTTCTCCACCTCTCGCCGCTCGGCGCGGGTGCAGGCTGGCGGCAGGCTCAGCCCACGGATGCTGCGCCCAGTCCGGACCCGGGACGAGAGCACATAGCGCTCGTCGAAGTGGCCAAACTTTATCTGGAACAGACAGGAGCCATGGGGTGCTTTCAGGGCAGCGCTAGTGCTGGCAGGGGCCCCGTCCCCCAAGGCCTGGGGAAGCGTCCCCGTGCGCAGCACCGCTGCCCGGCTCGTGCACCTTGGTGGCATCCAGGTCTGTGACGTGCTTCATGGTGCGGGGGTTGTATCCGTTGTGGCGCTCCTGAATCACGGGGTCAAACAGGTCTGCAAACACCTGGAAGCAAGCGGGACGATGTGTGGCACTGCAGACCCAGTGCCCCGTGGAGCCCTGCCGCGGGCTCGGCGCAGCCCCACGGTGCCGCGGGGGGGGCAGAGGGTGGCTGGGGCCACGGTGCATCCTGCAACGCAATGGCAACCCATGGGGCTGACGCTGCCTGGGCAGGGGGGCTCAGGGGCAAGGAGGGGGAGGTTGCAGGGCTCTAGGAACAGCAGCGCTGAAGGAGCCTGGTGTCCCACAGGGACACACTGGGTCTGGCCAAGGGGCCCCTACAGCTGCCCGGGCTGGGCAGGAGGAGGTGGCAGTAACACCCCAGGCTGCTGGATGTACCGCAGGTACCGGGACTCCTCCGGCTGCTGCAGGCACTCTGGAGAGCCTGGAGCATGGCAGGGCTCCCGTCACCACTCACCTCGTAGGTTTCTTCATCGCCAGCTACCATGCCCACAGTCTTGATGAAGGGGTGTCCGGGGTTGTCGACACCCGTCTGGATGCACTGGTCCAAGGTCCAGCCATTTGGGGTTGCTTTGTCACACAGCCTGGCATAGATGGCTGGCGTCAGGTTGCTGGCCATGCAGTTGTTGTGTTTCCGCAGGTCGGGGTACTCGGCGCTGTGGGAGGAGAGACTGATGAGTCCTTTGGGGCCAGGGCATGCCAGCACTCGTGCCCCCGCCCCACAGAGACCCTTGGGTGGCGTGGGCAGGGGAGGGAGGTCAAGCTGCTCTGCTGGTCCACAGCAGCGAAGGCAGCCGGGCGCGGGAAGGCAGCCACTGGCGCCGCACAGCGAGGGCAGGGAGCAGCCCGAGCCGAGGGCTGACATTGCCACAAGGACAAGAGTCCACGAGCAAATCCCAAGCGGTTGAAGGGTGCGGCTCCTTATCAGGGCCCCGGGGTTGGGAGAGCTTGCCAGGCGAGTGGCAACGGCCACGTCAGCCGCAGCCCCACGCCGGGACACAGGCAGCTGGCGGGGCCCGTGCATGGGCCGTGGAGGGGGGATTTCGCTCCCCTTCTCCTCCCCAGGGCTGACCACAGGGAGGGGGCTGCTCCCACTGCCCCATTGCCTGGCCCCAGGGCCTGCCCATGCGGCAAGCAGGGGGCACGCAGCCTCCAGGGGCCCTGGCGTGTCTGGCTGCCGGGCCCCCCATCCCTCTGCCCCCCAGATGCCATGGGGCAGGGGATGGGTTGACCCTGATCTGCAGCCGGTGGGAACCGCACTGCTCTGGTGCAGTTTATTGTATTAGGGGGACGCATTCCTCTAATCAGCTTAGCGGGAGGCCGTCTCCTGACCTCATTCCCACTTTAGCCAGGCTTTGGGACTGTTCTGCGCTCGCATGGGGGCATTGGCAGGGCAGGACCCTGAGAGCACTCTCCTTCACCAAATCCCTCCTGCTGGGAGGTGGTGCCTCCGCTTGCCTCAGCGGGGCAGGACTGGCCCTTGACAGCCCAGGCAAGCTCTCTGGTGGCCAGAGGGGTCCCGCAGCCCTGGGGACACCTGTCCCCTCTCCCAGGAGGGGCACTGCCTTGTGTGGGGTCCATGTGGGAGGAGTTGGGGCTAGTGCAGGTCCGGGTCTGTGGGAGCAGCAGCCGGCCACCATCCCCAGCAGCGAGTCCTGGCAGTCGCCCAGCGCCCAGGTCCCGCTCCGGGGCTGAGCCAGCGCCCGGCCCCCGTGCTGCAATGCAGAGTGCTGTCGCTGCTGCCGCCTCCTCCCCTGCGTCTGCAGGCCAAGGAATGTGCGTTGGCCCTTCGCCTACGGCTTGGCTACTGCCTGTGGCTTCCTGCGCCTTGCAGAAAGAAAGGGAGGTAGGGCTTGCATTGTCTGCTCTGCATACAGAAGCACTTGGCTCCAGCCTGGACCAGTGCAAGGAGGCTTTATGTCCGAGCAGGAACTCGTCCCAGGCCGTGCAGGCAGAGGGCTGCTCCCCCAGCCCACGCATGTATCTGTGCTGTGTTGAGATGCTCCAGGTCAGAGCCAGGCTCATCGTGTATGGGACGCAGCCTACCTCAGCTCCCCCAACGCTCCTGCCATTAGCCGGCTACTGACTCACGTCTCCCCAGGGTGAGACTCTTGTAAAAAGCATTTGCTGATCAGAATGGGAGACTTGGACAAGTTCCTCCCCAGCCCCCAGCACGGCTAGTGCCACCTGGCACACCGGGACCACAGCCTGCCTGCTGGGCTTGCCACTCTGGTGGCAGCAGACTACGTCCAGAGAGCCAGCAAAGGCTGCTGCGGGAAGCAAGATTACTTGCAGTCAGCAGAAGATGGCTGTAGGTTTGGGCGTGCTGCCTGCTATGGTCACTCTGTACCTTCACTGAGGTGTTCCCAGAGTCCAAAACCCCGAGAGACTCCGGCCCCTGGCTGCAGGCTCCGTGCCCACTGTCGTGCTGATTTGGCTCCTGGCCCGAATGCACCCCCCAGGAGCAGCCCTAAGTCACAGCCAGCAAACCCGGGGACTCTCTTCAGCCCTTCTGGAGCACCCAAACCAAGCCGGGTGGTGCCAGGATCAGCAGGGCGATGCAGGGATGAAGGTGCTGGATGGCCAGTGCTGTGCTCAGGAGCGGTGCCTGCAGAGCTGCGGGGAGACAGCCCATTCCTGCAGCCCGAGGGAGGGCTCAGCAGCGGGCACCGCGCTCTCCTGGGCACCCAGGTGTCCTCCGCCATCAGCATGAAGGTGACACCGCTCTTGGCCTTACTGGGGTTGATTTGGACCCTTGTTTTTTGTCCCCAAAGCTCGTTTTTGAATTATGACCCCTTCAGCACTATCTCTTGTTCCTGGTGCCGCGCAGCCGAGCGACAGGCACCGCTCCGCCCCGGCCCCTGGCCACAAAGGCTGTAAGCGTCCTCAGCGGAAGGTGGACGTCTGCCAGGAGCACGACTCGGTGCCACCCGCGCTGCCGTCCTGCCCGCAGCAACTGCCCTGGCACCAGGAGGTGCTTCGCGCGGGAGGAGACCTGCATTATCCATCTGTCCGCTGGCTGGGCAGCCTCTCCAGGAGCGGCAGCCCATGCATCGCCCCGCGGCTCTTCACCGCGCATCCAGTGGCCTCCAACGCCCTTCCTGGTGTCACCCCGCTGACGGCAGCCCCTCGGGGGAGGCGTGGGGGCACTGGGGCGAGTGCTGCCAGGGGGCTGCAGGCAGTGGAGTGCAGGGAGGAGGGGGCTCGGGCTTTCTGTGGAGGCACTTCGGCAGGGAGCCCCAGTGCAACCGTCCGAACGTGGCACTGTCCCTTCCACAGGACCCCGCCTGGCAGCGGGCACATCCTGCCCTCGGCGCCTCCGGGGGGTGCCCGTGCGCCCCCAGCATGGCCCTGTGCACTGCGGCACCTCTGACGAGCGGCCGTGGGGAGCCGCTCTGATCTCTCAAGGCTGTTGCCAATGTCTCTTGTTATTTAACTTAAAGACTAGAGGAGCAAAATCCCAGGTGAGTTGACTCACCCCCGCAGGGCAGGATGCTGCAGGTCACCCGTGGGCTCTGTCTGGGCCCTTTTCAGGCGTCAGCACCGACACAAAACCATTCCCAGCCAAACAGACCCTTCAGGAAGCTCATTTTAGAGCTTCCTAGCCACGTCCCCATCCTCGATTTCATCCCCTCCTCCAGACTCAGCTCAGCCCCCTCCTTCCCATGGATGGTGCCTGTCTGTTCCCTCAGCCCCGTCCCCATTTTCAGCGTCCTGACCTGTTTGTCCCCAGACCACTGACCCTGCCATAGCAGCGCGGCCAGCTTGGCCCCTGCCCCAAGCCACAACAAGGACGCAGCCGTTGTTTTGTGCACAAGGGGACACTTGTGTGCCCAGGGTAAGCAGGGACAGGCCAGCTCTGCCCAGGCCCCGGTGCCCCTGCCACAGGAGCAGGACACGGGCAGAGGGCCTGCCCCTCTCACACCAGCCAGGGGGTCTCACAGGTTTTTCCTTCACCATCCTCAGTGAAGACCTGACTCGTTCAGAAGGCTTGAAAATACAGCCCTCTTGGAAGGTAAGTAAACAATAACATCCAGCCTTCATCGTTCTTCAAACTGGCTCCATTTCCATCCCCCGGTTCCTGTGGCCCGACCCAGCGTGTCTGAGCCCCAGCGCCAGCTCTGGGCACGCAGCTCCCTGCGCGAGCGGGGCTCTCAGCCTGCAATGCAGCGCCGCACCGCCCTCCCCGCACGCTGTTTGCTGCAGGGACCACGGCAGCCGTGTGTGCTTGGAGCCGTAACGTGCTGCCACCTTCCCTGCTCCGCTCCTCCACGGTGCGCAGCGGGGAGGAAAAGCTGCTCCTCGTTCTCCTGACCTGCCCCCGAGCTGTGCTGGGCTGAGCAGACGGTGCCAGTGCAAGACGGAAGGACCGGTGGCCGCCACGTCCCTCTCTCCTCCCAGCCCTGCCCCTGCCCCACATGGTCCTTGTGAGGCACAGGCAGCCCCTGCCTTGTGCCCTGGCCCCCCGCGCTCCTTGGGAGCGGGCAGCGTGGGTGCCAGCAGGATCTGCCGTCACCTCTCCTGGCCCGGAGGCTCCCCTTCCCCACTGCTACAGCCAGCGACGGCAAATGGAACAGCCATAATGCCCTCCTGGGGCCCGGCCAGGCTCCCCAGGGCAGCCCTTGGCAAAGAGTGCCTCGAAAGGGGAGTGACACGAGACCTTCTGTGCTGGAGCTTGAACCTTAGCACCGCTCTGCAGCTGGGACACTGATCTGGCTTAAGGGATCAGGCATAGGCTGGGTAAATAGGGCCAGTGGCTCTTGCAGGGCCAGCATTACCCCAAAAGCACCCCTAAGCCAGACCACGGTCGTGCCAGCGCCCGCCTGGCCCGGCTCGGCCCGGTGCCCACACCCGGGAGTCCTGCACGCACATCTCAGGGCTCGTCTTCATCCAAAATTTGCCCGCAGCCTGGGGGCTGCCTGCGGGCCCCACCGGGTCTCCATTTAAAAACCGCCCCTGAGATGGAAGAGCGAGGACCTGCCAGGAAACCTTTTCTTCTGCACAGAGCGGTGCCAGCCCCGAGGCCAGGCGCGTGGGAAGGCTGGTACAGCCAGATGGGGTAGGGCCAGGAGCTGCCGCCAGCCCCGGGGGCTGCGAGGAGCCTCCGTCTCTGCCCCGACCCCGGCTCTTGCAGACGGAGGTGCCGGATGTTTCGCCAGGAGAAGGGAAAATGAGCCCTTTTTGCTCCGTCCTGTTCCCACCAGGACGCTGGCAACTGTCCCCTGTCTCCTGCGACAGCGGGGCTGAGCCTGGGGTTT
>VWZL01000317.1:0-105424 GCA_013396915.1 Stercorarius parasiticus | reverse complement strand
GGATCCAAGATCACAGAGAGACTCAGAGCTTGTCTCAATCCATTCTCTGCCCAGTCAATATTTGTGCTTGGGATTGCCCTGACCCACGTGCAGGACCTCGTACTTCCCCTTGCTGAACTTCATGAGGTTGGCATGGGCCCACCTCTCAAGCCTGTTCAGGTCCCTCTGAATGGCATCCGACCCCTCCAGCTAGAGGAGGGCAACTAAGAGGGAGGAACTAAGTAAGGAGCAAAAACCCCAACCTGTGCACATAAAGGATGGAATGGCTCATCTCACTGTTTCGAGCATTGAAAGAACAGGTACAGATTTGTTCTTTCTTGTCACCTTGAGGCCTATTATTGCAACCTCAATAATCATTTTCATGGGATGCAACTCTGAATAGAAAAAGGTATAGTACCTTATGAAAGGTGTTTGTAGCCTATCACTAGCAAATTTATTTTAACTTTTAGCATATATTTCCAGTTCTCAAAGCCAAATTTTTTAAGAGCTACATTTTAACAAAAGGTAAGTTTTCTATCTCTTGTCCCAAGATCTGAAAGAGGCTAACTGCCTAGCTACCTGGCATTCTGAAAGATTTACTATTTTCTCTAAAATTCAGTTCATTATGTAAATGAAGTAAAAAAAATGTAAAAAAAAATACAGTATAGCAGAGGACTTGTGCTCATTAAATTTCTATGCTGATGGACCCTTCAAAAATTTAACCTCCCAGCTTCCACTTCTAATGCAGCAAGCCAAATATTTTGAATCCCTGCCAAGCATGCAGTATCAGTGTGTGACACCTTCCACAGATTCTCAGGAGCCATTTGGACCACACACACACTGTGCCTGACAGAGGGTCACCTTCACGCTGGATGTGTGGACACAAGTACTGCATGAAGCATCTGTCAAGATTCTTGGCACTTTGTCATTTATGAACTGTACACCATTACAATAATATTTTAATTTGTCAAGGAAAAAAAGGCAAGAAACCTTTCTAACATGCTGCAGCTGACATGGCATGTTTTAGATTTGACTCTTTTTCAGTCTGTGAAAAAAATAAATCAAATCTTGTAAGAAGTTTTATAGGGCTAGAACACTCTGTGAGAATTAACAGGAAAATTCAAACCCAAGCATCTGAGGCTAATACTATAAAAAGGAAAGGGCATTTTGTACAGGAACATAATTCTTTAAAAATAGGCTCTGCAATAGGGTTGAATTGGAAGTGTTAAAAAATGTCGTCATTATCACCATTGCTTTCTCTCTACAGAGAGAACAATAAGATTTAATGGTTACTGATGCATTGCTCTGCATCAGATGCTGACAGTTACAGTTTTACTTTCATTTTAATTTTCTGCTACCAGTATGCTGATCTCAGCAAATGAATTCGCTGCTTGAAGAAATAAACTCTCATTAGGATCATAATTTTAAGAGAGCAGCAACTGCTTATACTTGTATTGGTAGATAACGTAGTCACTGGAGTATAGTTAATACAAAAATTTCGAAGTATATGGGGGGAGGGGAAGAAGGGGACCTCAGTGCCCCATTTTATCTACCTTAGTTACTCTTACTCTCCTAATACCCTTTCTGTAAAGAAATTGCTCACCCAAGAACAACTAGGCATGGCTCCCTGCGACAACAAATACACACTTAAAACGGTATATAGAGGAATGACAGAAGGCTTTGCTTTTTAATGCAAGTTGAAGTTTAGGATTCCCTGAGGAATTCCCTGACTATGGAAAATGTGAGCCCTCTCAGGAGGAAACAGGAAATTTGGTTACCCCGGATATGGACAAGGCTGAGGTACTGAATGACGTTTTTGCCTCACTCTTCACCAGGAAGGGCTCTCTAGTCACACTGCCCCAGTTGCAGAAGGCAAAGGCAGGGACTAGGAGAATGAGGAACCACCCATCGTAGGAGAAGAGCAGGTTTGAGACCACCTAAGGAATCTAAAGGTGCACAAGTCCATAGGACCTGATGAGGTGTATCTGCGGGTCCTGAGGGAACCTGGCAGATGAAGTTGCCAAGCCACTATGCATCATATTTGAGAAGTCATGGCAGTCTGGTGAAGTTCCCACTGACAGGAAAAGGGGAAAAATAACCCCCATTTTTAAAAAGGGACAAAAGGAAGGCCTGGGGAACTACAGGCCAGTCAGTCTCACTTCTGTGTCCAGCAAGATCATGGAGCAGATCCTCCTGGAAACTATGCTAAGGCACATGGAAAATAAGGAGGTGATAGGTGACAGCCAAAATGGCATCATTAAGGGCAAATTGAGCCTGACAAATTTGGTGGCCTTCTACAATGGCATTACAGCATTGGTNTGTGTGGTGCAGTCAACACACTGGAGGGAAGGGATGCCATTCAGAGGGACCTTGACAGGCTTGAGAGCTGGCCCTGTGAGTGGCCAAGTCCTGCCCTGCACATGGGTCAGGGCAACCCCAAGCGCAAATACAGACTGGGCAGAGAATGGATTGAGAGCAGAACTGAGGAGAAGGACTTGAGGGTATCGGTTGATGAGAAGCTCAACGTGAGCCGGCAACGTGTGCTCACAACCCAGAAAGCCAACCACATCCTGGGCTGCATCAAAAGAAGCATGGCCAGCAGGTCGAGGGAGGTGATTCTACCCCTCTACTCTGCTCTCATGAGACCCCACCTGGAGTACTGCATCTGGCTCTGGGGCCCCCAGCACAAGAAGGACATGGATCTGTTGGTGTGAGTCCAGAGGAGGGCCACAAAGATGATCAGAGGGCTGGAGCACCTCTCCTATGAAGACAGGCTGGGAGAGTTGGGGTTGTTCAGCCCGGAGAAGAGAAGGCTCTGGGGAGACCTCATAGCAGCCTTCCAGTATCTGAAGGGGACCTACAAGAAGGATGGGAAGGGACTCTTTATCCGGGAGTGTAGTGATAGATGAGGTATAATGGTTTTAAACTGAAAGAGGGGTAGATTTAGATTAGATATTAGTAAGAAATTTTTCACTGTGAGTGTGGTGAGACACTGGAACAGGTTGTCCAAAGAAGTTGTGGATGCCTCATCCCTGGAAGTGTTGAAGGCCAGGTCATATGAGGCTTTGAGCAGCCTGGTTTAGTGAAACATGTCCCTGTCCATGGTGGGGAAACTGATGACCATTAACGTTCCTTCCAACCTAAACCATTCTATGATTTTATGATTCTGTGATGTCTACATTGAAGACTTCTATTCACCTAAAGTTGCCTGAACAAGTGTAAAAGCTGAAATGTTGGATAAATTAGTCCATGCAGGATCTTCTACCTTCAGTATTTAAAATGGAACTCAGGTACCTCTACATTTTACTGCAGTTGGACATATAGATAGTCCGTTCAGGTATCATATTAAGTGCCCTTACTTTTTAGATTGCTGAGGAGAAAATTGCTGAAGGGTCTCCACTATGAAACACATAGCTCCTTCTAGATATGCTCACGTTAATATATGTGATATACTGGTCTCCTAATAATGTTCTTTTACCACCTACAAGTGATGTTATGCAGTATGCTAAAAGGACATTATTTTTCAGGCAAATACTAATAAATCTAATGCACACATCTTTCGAATGGTTTTGTGTCCTTACATTGAAAAGTAATGAATGCTCTCCATTTCTAATTCCATATAGAATGTGTTAGATATTGCTACTTTCTAAATCAAATTTTAAAAAGGAAATGAAAGAAAAATACTTGGTTTGCCATAAATAATGTGAAAAAGTTACAAGATAAAACTAGTAACCATCACCTTCTGCTTTATTCATTTCAATATGAAAGTGAAGAACAACAAAATATATAATAAATGCACCAAGCAATCCATGCCAACTGCTACCAAGTTCACAGGCAAATTAAATAGCATGCTAAGTAAGTATGAATCTATTCAAAAAAGACAGTCTTATAAATGTGTGTATAAGAAGATTTCACGCTTTTCCCACAGAGCATGTAGCGACAGCATTGAGCTCTATTGAGCGCAGGTCAGCTCTTCTACTGATGATTTAAAAACTGCAGTATTAGGAGACACTGTCTATATATAAAAAAACTAAGCAAACCAACAAATGGAACAATTAACTAGATCACTGCCATCAGTCTACTTTAGTTTGTTAATTCTTCAGAAAGAGGCAAACTTAAATCACTGTGCCCATACCAACTTCAATATTGCCAATAACGTACACAAGGGATATCATGTTGAAATGCACTTATTTCAGTATCAAATGTCATCATAAGACAATGGTCAAAATGCGAAGCTCCCCCAAACACTGAAATTGAAGAGTAAGTTCCAAAAGGCACATTAATATGTAATTATATATATGTAAGGTACTATACAGAGTGTCCACACAAGCTTTTTCCAGATTTTTGCCTGCAGCAATTCCATCTCTTCTTTCTAAGGCTTCTCCTGAAATTGGGCTTTATGGTACAAAAATATTTATTAACAAACAGCATATAATAATATATTCTATCTGAGTAGGAAACACCACTAGCACAAAGCTAGTTAAATATAAAAACACCTAACTGAAATGTGTATAGATCTTTTTCCCTGTTTATTCAATCATATTACCTGGGAATATAGCTCTTGATTGGTTCATATTCTATTCTTGAACATCTTTTATCTTCATGGCCACTAAGTACTTTGATTAAGTAATAATGTGCTAAAACTCACCTATGTGTTTCCAAGTCTCCATTATTTATGTAGCTTTTTTATATAGCTAACAGAATTATGTCTTACTTCTAGTGTTCAGGACAGATGTTCTACTGGATCAAATTCCATCCAGTCAACATCGATTTCCATCACATTTTATTGTCAACAAACTGTTGCTCTGTAGCTTAAGGACTTCAACATGCACATCAAACCATTCCATTACATGATACACTTTCTGGCCCAGCAGTGATATCCCCATAAATATTTCAGGCAGTGTTCATAGCAGCTGCTCATTATGGTTTTTGAGTTTTACAGAAATTTTAGTTAGAAGTCTCCATGCTGTTCCAAGCAGTTTTATGTTTGTTATTTTAATTAAAAGGGGAAGGGAAAAAAGCAAAGTTTTTTTCTCAGTTAACACATGTTGCCTCCAGCAACAGCCATCTTAGCTGCTACAAGCACTGTAGCACAAAAAACCCACCCAAAACCAAAAAAAAACAAACCAGAAAAGAAAAACACCACACAACTGTGAATAGCAAAAAAATACAAAGAAATGCAAAACTCATTCAGGCTAGTAAGTGGAACTGTTATTTAACAACATTGTGCACTCCACACATCTGTATCATCCCAAACGCATCCATTATAGTAATTCGTTTAGAACAGCATGGTTCTGAATTGACTTACAAAAGCTTTAAAATTACTTTAAATCAAGTACGTCTTTAGCACAGCATGCACAGGGTACAAGTTCAAAGGGAAAAAAAAGAAAATCAAAATACTTAGCATCTACTACTGATTGGCTGAATTCTTGCCAATCTTACCTACTTAGTCTGATGCTACTTTACTGTTGCACTCTGAAGGTTTATTTCACAGCATGTTTGGATAGCATGTTTTTTCTCCAGCAGACCACTTAACACTGAGTTGTTTGATTGTAATGCAGGAAATCCCAGAAAACATTGTTTTTCACACATAATCTCAACTTTTCTTTCAGTTTGCATGCCTTGAAATGAAGAAAAATAACAGACTGATACATAACACTGCAAAACTTCCATTGTATTAGTCAATATCCTTCCAGTTAATTTGACTGCTCACTGGCACCTGTGCAAAGCACTTCAAAGTTTGCATGGGAGACCAAGTAACAACGTACAAAAAACTCCTGAGTAGCATCTTAGACTACCTGGGCTAAGACACTTAGTCCTCTTCAGTGCCTTAATGCCTGACTCTTGCTATTTCGTTAGATGTGGGTAATTTTTGAACTTAGCAAAGCTGAGGCACTTTTTAGTTCTCTTCACATACGTAGCCTCATATTTGAAAAATAAAGAAAAAGCTAAACAAAATATCTATTTAACTATTCTCTGAACTGTAGCTTCAGTATTCAAAACATGTCCAATATACTTGAGCTTATTAATAAAGAAGGTAAGAAAACAAAAGAGTGCTTTTTGTAATATAGCGATAAAAAAATTCTAACTCCAAAAGGTTCTGCAGTAGGCTTTCCATTTCCATTCCATAGGCTCAAGTATTTGGGAAGCCCCAAAAGGTTGCAATAAGTCCACTGACAAATGCAGGAAGAACCATAAAGTAGGAAAGACTTACTTATACAGCAACGGCATTAATTAATTAATCAGTAACAGATTTTGCAATTTTTTTTAATATCTTTGTCTTTCTTATGAGCTTCATGTTTTAAATAAGATCATGTTTGTCTGAAGGCATGAACACAATGAGAAAACCATTTCATGGTAGAAGCCACTGCCTCAGTAGCTCAGAGTTGCTTATATCCCTTTCCTTGCAAACATTTATGCACCTGATCGGCTTGAAATCTATGGATATTTTAAGGGACTGAAGGTAAATATTTGTACACAGAGTGGTAGGATCAAAACATCAGGCAAGACCTTTTCCACCTATTCCAGTGAACAGGGGGTGTAAGACACAGTTCTTCAATAGTAAGTGCTAAGCAATGGTAAAAATCGTACTTGTATAAAGTCAGAGCCCTGTTTGAATCAAAATTAAGTGAATCTGAAATTTTTGTTACCTTTTTTAAGTATAAAAATAATTGCCTGGATTGCTCTCAGTATTGGTTACTGCAAGTTTGAAGCAGAAAACTTAATTTTGTTATCCACTTCTTAAGCAAGTATTTTGAAAGAATAAAGTTGCTCTTTGTAGTGTTCTTAAAATTCTTTTTTTCTGGGGAAACAATCGGAGTAACACAAGAGCAGAGAGGTATATGGTCACACAAGAAAGTAAACAAAAACTATATTTAAGTGAAAGGAAAGTAAAGGGGTTTACAACTCGAAAGAAGTTCATCCATGAGCTTGGATCAACTAAGCCTGTTTTCCTGTGGACTTCTACATCCTCAGCACAGCTCCTAGACTTCCCACTGCAGCCTCACTGGGCATCTGTGAGTAGCAGTTTCTCCTCCAGATCTACCTGGCTGACCTCTAGCTGTAAAAAAAGGCAGATGGCTGAGTTATAACTCTCTTTAGTGGATGGCACCCGCACCCAGCTACCCTCTCTGATGAAGTTCGATGAACTTTTCTGGAAGTTTCACATATTGGTGTCTTCTGTGCCTGTCAAATTTGGTACAGAATCACAGAATTGCAGAATGGTTCAAATTGGAAGGGACCTTAAAGGTGATGTAGTTCCGACCCCCCTGCCATGGGCAGGGACACCTCCCACTAGACCAGGCTGCTCAAAGCCTCATCCAGCCTGGCCCTGAACACCTCCAGGGATGGGGCATCCACGACTTCCCTGGGCAACCTGTTCCAGTGTCTCATCACCCTTACAGTAAAGAATTTCTTCCTGATATCCAATCTAAATCTACCCTCGCTCAACTTGAGGCCATTACCCCGTGTCCTATCATAACACTCCCTGATAAAGAGTCCCTCCCCNTGCAGTTGGCTTTCTGGGCTGCAAGTGCGCATTGCCTGCTCATGTTGAGCTTCTCGTCCACCAGCACCCCCAAGTCCTTCTCCTCAGGGCTGCTCTCAAGCCATTCTTCGCCCAACCTGTATTTGTGCCTGGGATTGCCATGACCCAGGTGCAGGACGTTGCACTTGGCCTGGTTGAACTTCATGAGGTTCCTGTCAAGGTCCCTCTGGATGGCATCCCTTCCCTCCAGCAACTTGACCGTGCCACACAGCTTGGCGTCATCAGCAAACTTGCTGAGGGTTTTGCTGAGATTGATTCACAGCCAAAGAAGGAAGGACATAGAGCAAGAAGGGAACTGACAAGAATAGGTCACATTTGTCTTGTGTTCTTAGAAGGTGAAGTTAAAGAGATTCCTCATTGCAGTGTTCTTTCAAATGATGGGGCAACCAAAGAAAAGCAGAGCCACGCTCAAGAGAATGTTGTTGAAAAATCAAACCCAGCTAGCTGGAAAGGAAACATGGGCATATTACCTGGTAAGCAAAAATCACAAAAATTAAACTGGCACATGCACATGGAAGACACAGCCTTACAAGAGGGTAAATCATTTTTACAGCATCAGAATTTTAAACTTCTTTAAATTGCCTATAATGTTATCTTTTTTTCTTCTAGCTATCCTACCACTTATTGTAATGTGCACACAGTACCTGATTTGTTTCTAGCGTTTGTTTCCAGGAGGTTATGCCCCTATGCAATCAACCACTGTATGGCCTTGTGTTCCCATAGGCACAAATATCTGATTTACAAAGCATTTCAAATGAAGGTCATTCACTTCCACTAGTATGAAATACAATAGCAATGTAATCTTCTTCATCTCCTGTATGAATTTCCTTCCATGTGTCACATTTTCAGCCCTCATCTCTGTTGCTCATTTCATGTCTCCTGTTATAGCTGTTTTAGTATGTTTATTTGCCAATGTCTTGCTGGAAGTGCTTCAGTTCACTTATTGCAGGTAATTACTTGAGTGTTTTGGAGCCTCCATTATCTGTAGCCTGACAGTTTGCCATTCAGAAGAATGGCAACAGATGCCTGGGAAAAGCAAAGCGCAAAGGTGGAGATGTGGATTTGCATTAATTGGCAGGCTTTTCCTTATCTATGAAACCAATCTCTGCATCAAGCCAATTAAAACATGACAAGTGAGAAATTTTTTAAAGATGACTAGGTAGGAAAAAACATTCTGAAAAGCACTAATTTTCTCTCTCCAGCTTGCATTTCTGTCATAGCTCAGTCATTTCTTAAAGTTTTATAGGTTACCAAATCCTTTCAATTTTGTGACACCAGCTTCCTCCATCTGGATATATGGTAAGTGCATCAAATATTAAACAATTATCTTGCAATTTGTCTAAGCACCCTGATTCCCTTTAAATAAATAGCAAAACCTTCACTGGTTTCCAACCAACTGAACCTACTTCATTATTTTATTTTTCTTTCCAAACAAGTTAAATATTTACTCACTTTGCTCCTTTAAAGACAATCTCAGAGCAAAATATTGGGGGCAAAGCAGTCTCAAGGTCTCAAGTTCACCCAGCCATCATTAGAAGTTTCCAAATAATTTGGAGGGAACGACGATCTCCATACTCAGCTTGCAATTTATTTTCCTGGTTTATATTTCACCTCTGCTCAAGAGCTCCAATTCATGCTAAAAATTCACTTATTCACTATGAATGTTTAAAGATTAATAATGATAAGAAAAAACTATGTATGTGCCCCTGGGGCTTCCATTTGGTGCATTTACTGAGGTATTCTGTAGACTGGAGAGGACTGGGTGTTTTATAACCACTTACCATCACTCACATTACACAGATTTTGAAATGCATACACAGGAGTAGGCAGGCCATATTCATAAGACTCCTCTGTACAGCAGGCTCACTCTTCTGGGTACATTTGCCATGGGACCAGCAGACCAATAATGTATTCCAGCTTTTTTGCATCATTTATTACTGAGATATAAGATTAATTGGCTCCCTCTGTATTTTTGTAAAGCTTCTCTAATCTAACACGGACATTGTTGCCTGGAGATTTCTGTCTCTGGGGAAAAAGAAACACAAGAACCCATACAAAAATAGAGTTGCATAGAGTGTTGCGAAGACATGTCATAAAAAGAAAAGAAATCATAAACAGGAATAATCATGTATTTACCAAAAGAATAAAGTCACTGCCACTGCAAAACCAGAAATCAAGCAGACAAAAGACACCAGCCGCATTTCCATTAACAGAATATTTTTGCAAAAGCTGCATATTTTCTGCTCTGCGTTCTAAAGATCCATAATGTTCATAATGTTAAAAAAAAAAAATCTGACTTTTGTTAGCAGAAACAGAGCCATCTACTGGCAAAAAAAAAACCAACCCCCCCAAAAAACCCCAAAAACCAAAACCAAAACCAAAAAACACAAAAAAACCCCAAACCATGACCCAAAAAACCCCAACAAACTCACATAATCAATAAAAACAAAAACTAAAAATAACCCACCCCAGTCACGTTAAATCACAACTGTATGTTCTGCTACTGTACCAAAAGATTATAGAAGTATTTCACACTCATTCATTCCCAAATGGAAATACTACTCAACCCACACCCCTTTTGAAGACTTTCAGACCTGAAAGATGTTTTCTCAGCAATTTTCTTGTACTTGTTTATACCTGATCTACCTTTAACATGTTTTAGACCTGGAAGCAGCGCAAGACCCACTGTCATCACCTCAGTAATTGTCAGCAACTGAACTTCAAATATATAAAGGCAGCTAGCAAGTTGCAGCACTTCAAAGGTGCTCATGTTTATGTCCATAATGTATCAGCAGACATACTTGGATCTGCTCTGTTTACAACCAACCCATTTCAGATCATTTTGTTCAGATACCTTGAATCGTGTGCAAAGAGACTCTGCAAGCAAGGTATAGATACAAAATATTTTACACTTCTAAGTAATAACATGTATGGTAGACACATGCAAAATAAAATTCAGATTTTCCCCTTTCTCATTATTCATGAAGCCAGAAAGAATGTTCTCTTGCCATTGCAGTGAATTTTGGCATTAAACTATTCACTTTCGAGAAGTGCTCCAATAGAAAGAAATAGCTTATTGTCCTGGTTCGAGGTAAAACAGAACCCATTTTCTGTTTTGTAATCTTACTTTTTGGCTGGGCCTCTTCTGACTGAACTCTGAAATTAACAGCATGTTGTTCAGAAACTGTTCCCTCTCAGAGTGATAAGACCTGATTGTACCAAGGAATGGTACACACAGAGGCTCTTGCTTATACTTATTGCTGTAACAACCAAGGTCAGCTCACTTTGCTTTTTGCCCCATTGGAGGGTCGGAAGCAGAGAAGCGTAGAGGTGTCACACCTGCAGAGAGGAGCGGACAGGACAGGTGACCCAAAACTGACCAACAGGGTATTCCATCCCATCTGCCATGCTCAGTATAAAAGCTGAGGGATCAAAAGGTCACCTCTCTTTTCTTCAATGGCCAAGGTCCGAGGAGGATTCTGTCTGTCTGCCTTTGATCTTGATCTGAGCATTCCTGACTCCAGATCCAGAATCCAGCTCCTGTCCATTGCTGACTACAGTCTGGGACTTTCCCTGTGCCTGCTGGTGATGCGATTGTCATCCTGAGAGCTGGATACAGTTTTGTATATATTGTATACTTTTTTAAAAATTTTATTATTTCTTATTTCCTCATTTATAATATTTTCATTAAAGTAGTTTAGTCCTTTTTCTAAACTCGTAAATCTCCTTATCTCTTCCTCTCCTCTCTTTGGAGGGGGGAGAAGGACATCTGTCATTCTGATTGGCCAATCCAGCCAAAACCATGACACTTATTTTAACAGGGACTCCAGCTTCCATTCTCCAAACAGAGCTTCAGATTACCTTATCATCATCCTTCCTCTGCAGAACAGAGAAATGCATGCTTGATTTTGAGATAAAAGAACACAAAACAACAGAGAAAGTTTAGACGAGAAATTGAGTCTCAACTGTAACAGCTAATTACCATCACTCCCTTGTAAGACTCCTGGAATCCTACAGATTTAGCAATCAGAGGCTCGAGTAAACTTTTGGAGACTTTATTTGCACTAGCCATGCAGGGCAACATACTTAGGTTTAGAAGCTTACTTCTGGCACATAAATGAATGAAAACTTGTACTCAACTACAATGTTTAGTCAGGCAGACTCATTTGCACTAGGATTTGTTTCTAAAAATAACCATCCTACTTAGAAGATTCAACTTTCAAAAAGTTTTAAATCATCTTTAGTTTGGACAATACTTGAGATTCTTCTTAAACCTCAAATCTGTGGTAATTAATACAACCTCAAAGACATGAGTTCATGAATTTAGCAGTCCAAGCACTCTAAACAGTAGTTCACAGAGCATGTACAAATCACAGAAGACTGTCGTGTTAGCATTCTCATACTGATATCACGCAGTGAGACATGCACACAGTATTAGTTGCTAAATGTTTTTTAATGTGAGATACAAGCTGATATTAAAAAAAAAAATAAAAAATTTTAAAAAAAGCCAGAAACAAAACCCCAAAAAAGAAGCCAAAGGACACTGCACAAGAACAGACAGGTCTTCCCTTGCAAGAATCCTTATAGAAGTTACACATCATATGGTGCATGGGACAAAGGCCACACTGAGGAGCATCTCACAGAAACACAGAACCATTTACACTGGAAGGGACCACTTGAGATCATCTAGTCCAACACGCCTGCTCAAGGAAGGTCAACCAGAATAGATTATTCAGGATCATGTCAGGTTTTAAACATCTCCAAGAATGGTGATTCCACAACTCCTCAGGCAACCTGTTCCAATGCTTGATCACTTTCATAGTTAAAAAAAAATAACTCTTGTGTTCAGACGAACTTCATGTGTTTCAGTTCATGCCCACTGCCTCTTGTTCAGACAGTTGGACATTAATAACAGTCTGGCTTCCCCCTCTTCAAGGCTCAGATCCCCCTGAGCCTTCTCTTCTCCTGTCTGAAGAAGCTTCTCCAGCTCTCTCAGTGTGAAAGATACTCCAGTCCCTTTATCACCTTTGTAGCCCTGCACCACACCCCCTCCAGTAAATCTGTCTCACTCTTGTTCTGGAGAGCCCAGACCTGAACCCAGCACTCCAGGCGTGTTCTCACCAAGGCTTAGAAGGGAAGGTTCACCTCCCTAAACCTGCTAGCAGTGCTTTGCCTAATGCAGCCCAGGATGCTATTGGCCTTTTTTGCAGACAGGGCTTACTCCTGCCTTGTGGTCAGCTTGCCCACCATGAAACCAAGGACCTTCTCTGAAGAGCTGCTTTCCAGCTGGGTGGCCCCCTGCATTTTACTGGTGGATGGGGTTATTTGTCCCTGGCTGCAGGTTTTTACACTTTATGAGGTTCCTGTTTGCCCATTTCTCCATCTTGTACAGGTCCCTCTGGGTGGCAGCAAAACCATCTCTTCTGTCAGCCACTCCTCCAGAGCACAACCTATGCCATCATTCAGGTCGTTAACAAAGAGGTTGAAATGGACTGGCCCCAGTATTGATCTGTGGTACAGCACTAGTGACTGGACTCAAACTGGACTTTGTGCTTTGACCCTTTGGCCCATTCATTTGGTCAGTTTTTAATTCATCCTCCGTCCAAATACCTAACACACACTTGTTCAGCTTGTCACTGATGATTACCTTTACTCAGTAAAACCTTTGACACAATATCTACTGCCCTCCGCTATCTATCACACTGTACATAGCAATGTAACATTGCTATGACACAAGGTAAAGTTACTCAGTTCTAAATATTTGTTCTCTCTCCTAATCATTGTGCTGTTCCTCCTAAACTAGCAAGGGTAATCTTTGACAAGTCATAGGACAGATTATGAATTGCAACGGCCTTTAGCATTAACCGTAATTTTACACCATGGCAATACTTCCTTCCTTCTCCACTCAAGTGCCCACTCCAATGCAACTAAGTGCTGATAACTTCCTCAGAAGAGGAAGCTCCTGTTGCTCTGCCCCACAAGTTTTGTAATCCGCGCAATCATGTTATGCAGCAGAAACTGTAAGCTATGATCTCACAGCCTAAGACAGAGCAAGAGAAGCAAGTTTACCAGTTTAGCTACCATAGCGCATGTCTTTACTATGATTAAGTGATTTGATATAACACACTCCATGTTAGAGCTGGAAACTGAATTCAGAGTTTTAGGTCATATTCCCAAACTTCATGGAATATCAGTATTTAGTTCTTTCAAGGGCAGTTACCCATCTTGCTCTGAGATCATTTATCAGGAAATTATGTTATCAGGAGACATTCAGATAAATAATGCAAGCATTAATTTAGTTGTTGTATTCTGCCCCTTTCCTTCTGTGCCTGAAAAGCCATGAAGTCTTATGGCTTTCAGGAGGTATACTCTGTTTTGCTTCATTTCCTGAATAGTTCTTTCTAAATAGTTATAGAAGGTCCTCTTCTTGAGTTGTATACTTAAACTAGGTAGAGGTTAACAGCTGCATTTAAAGAACTAGATGAGATAATGACCCATATGCCATAATCCTTTGCCATAGCACTTGTTTAAAAAAAATCTTGGTAGAGTCAATGTGTAGAGTCCATGTAACCACATGAAAAGGGCACACATGGCTACATAAGTGTGACATGCATAGACAGTGCAACAGAAAGGAAGTTTACATTAATTGAAGCAAGTGCAGAGGATATCCTGCTCATTAAAAACTTCCAGTCAATATTGAACAATATTTCAGTAGCAGGCAAATATAGTTTAATATCTGATAAGAGTGGCTAATTTGTGTTGTGCTATATAAACACAGCTTTAATAGGATGCAGTGTTTAAGTCAAAAGCTATATTTTTCTGCTTTTGACGTTTGCACACATATTCTTCGCAAGCTTTCAGCATTGTGTTTCTTGAGTTGAGAAGCTTAGTACTCAGTCACTTCAAAATGACACAGCATACATAGAAGTGGTAAGAAAATAGGTTTTATTTTCCAGTTTTATAGAAAAATGTTAACAATGCTTCAAGAAAGCAGCTGGACAGCCACCTACTATATAAATTCCAGACAGAAACTCAGGCACTTAATTTAACAAATATTTTGCTGTTACAAACCCAGCTATCCTATAATAACTATTTACATTTTTTACATTTTTCTACAAACAAGTGAACTTATGCCATTAAGATAACATATAAAAATATTTTTAAAACATGTTCATACTTGCACATTCCCAAGTGTATCTACACTCAAAATCCCCAAATAAGGCAGTAGCCCAGATTATGTCCACATTAAAATAAGTCCATTTTAAACATCCACAGTTCCCTTTAATATCCCAAGTTACTTGTTTTCTCCCACTACAGTCTCACTTTAGTATTACTTTAAGCAGGGAAAATGAGGCTCACAGTCAGCTCAGTTCAGTTTTTTCCTGGTTCGTTTTTTTTTCCTTTTTTTTTTTTGATCAGAGTGTCCCACCTTCTTTCACTTATAAATTAGACATTTAAAACTAGACTGTAAATTTAAGTGTCACTTTTTGGGTATACACAACGGATTACTAAAAAGTATGTTTAGAAAGTTAGAGAACACTACACACATTCACAAATATTCTAAGTTGTTCATGAATTGAATATAATCTTTTATATTTAGGTAATGGTGTACGAGAACTTTGGTACAAGAGTTGTAACAATGCTTATTCTTACTGGCTCTTTCAAAAGCCCCCAATTTGCTCACGATTTATGTACTTATAGAATGTACCATTTCTGAATCCTTTTGCGACAGGGCTGCACTTGCTGGTGGAGGCTTATACAAATACACTGCCATGACCACAAAGATGATCGTGATGATTTTGCAAGCAGCACCTAAATGCAAAGAACAGAAGAGTCCTTATTGCAGTCACCTTCAACAGTAGTTAAGAGCATTTCAGTCATTTACAAAGTTTCACATGGTGAATTACACTGATTTAAAACAGATTCTGTGAATTTCCATGTATTTCGCATGAACCACAAAGGGCAGGTAAAGGCAGTCTTACCAACTTCAGACCCGTCACCTGCCTGCCAGTTCTTGCTTGCAGCAGCTATTGCCATTACTTCAGTTCTGTATTTCTTCACCCCATTCTAGCCTGCAGTGCAAGTCTTCCTTATTTCTTGCTTCAGTACTGTTCTTCATTACATCAGTATTCTCTTTGCCATAAACTAAAACTCCCCAAATACAAGCCTGTTAAGGATTCTCTCCTCAGCTACCTTAAAAGGTTGTTTCATTTACTCATCACTGGTACACAATGATGTTTGTGGAATTTGGGAAGAGGAGGGATTGTATTTTATCACAAATATGCCTCAGATACTGAAACCTGAAGTTGTGACTCCTGCTTTTTCAGTTTCAAGATTAGATGTTAGCAGTTCATTTTATGCACTGTATCACAGTTGCTAAAAGACAGGACAACAGCAGTTACCACAGATGCAAGCTTAGCCTGCCTTATACGTCTGTCACATACTTGAAGGGAACAGATTGTTAAACAAGTTGGGAAAAATTTTGACTAGTGTTCAGAGATATTTTCAAGATCTTGATATTAATTTAGGGAAAAGAACTGAAATATGACAAGAGGAAGAAAGCTCTTCAGACCTTAAGCTGCCAACAGACCAAGCCAGGTAAGAATGAAACGTGCACCAATCTCTTAAAGTTCAGTAAATAAAGTGTGGCAATGAAGAAAGACTGAAGAGTAAAAATATTTTCTATTATTGTTAAAAAAAGAGTCTTGTAGGTAATTTTTAAGAGCGACTTAATGTGTCCTTACTCCTTCCATGATACTTTGCTTGTCATTATTTATGAAAAAAATAAAGTGGTTTTTTAAAACAAATACCGCTGCTAAAAGATAAGAGTTTAAGGTTGTATTTTAAAGTAATTCCCATCAAGCAGTCAAAGTCTGTATATCTATTACTTTGTACACGTACTTAATATGAAGAAGTCACTTACTTATCCCCATCAGCAGATAAGCCATTCTTTCATTGTCATACACCCAACAGGCTCCTTTAGTATTACATTCATCAATATCCCACAGAGTGCAACTGTTGTCTATAGCAACACCAAACAAAACTGGTCCAGGAATAGTACCTAAAAATCACAATAACATGCTAGAACATTTGAGTTACTTGGAATAGTCTTACCTGGCCTTAATGCATACAGTAAAATGCCGGGCTGGTGGGGAGGATAAATGGGAGAGCCACACACTAAACATAACAATTTAATCAAAATCATATTACATAGCAGGTGTGCCTTTTCCATTGCTCTCAATTAATAGGTAGGATGCATAGAGTGCCAGCCAGTTCTTTATACTGCTCTCACTTTATCAAGCAAGAAGTTTGTTCAAAGACTTGAGCTTCTCATAACTTCCTCAGTTTTCATTGGAAAAGAAAAATGTGATGAAAATTAGGGGGGGAAAACCAGCTAATCAAGGAAGCAGGAGTTCAACTGAAGGAAAAGAAGTCTCTCTTCTTAGATCATACACACTAACCTGTTCCAAACGCAGAGAACTAAAATATTATGCTAATAAGTTCAACTACACATTTTTTCCATCCCTCAGATGTAGTGAAGCTTCTAGGAACAAATTCACATGAAATGAGTAGTGTTTAAATTATTCCTGTGTAGAATTTATTGGATTTGTGTGATATTTGTTTCAACAGTGCTTCATAAAGCACAAGTATTTTGCATCCAGCTATAGCTAATTTTATAATAAATGCTCCAGGTACATCACTGCATGTCTACTTAACCTACTCAAGACCTAAACTGTTCTTAAGCTAACAATCAGCTATGTCCTCACTACAGCTTTTCTGTTCAGGACCCCTCAAGTCTACAGCCTAAGTACCTTGTTGGCAGTAACGCTGTTAGTTACTGCCTTTCCACTGCCTGTACTGACTGCGTCTGAAGAGTTCTCCTATCCTAAGCTCCACAGTGAAGTCAAGATTTAGGACTCTGCCATAGATATCTTCTGAATCTTGAGATATTAACTACATGAAGCTGTTTTCTATTACATCACTGTTTCTTAACTTTCAGAATAGGCCTCCTCCTGGGGGAAGTGGCAGCAGGTGCCTTTTGCTGAAAGAATGTCAGTTACCTGTATTTTCTTCATGGTGATGAGAACAAGAACAGCTAAAATGAGTACGCATGCACTATTTAAAGAGGAATTTGAATCCAGATGGCATCTGCCTTAAAACAAATGTATTCTATAAGCCAATAACGGGCTGTTTCAGACTCCTCTGAAAGCTTCTTAACACATTATTTTTTAAGTCTAGAAAAACATCAAATGTGTATCACTCAGAGGCAAGCATTTCAACAAGGAAGTCATACCCAGTAGTCGCAGAAACACTGACTGTACTCCAAGAGCAAATGAGCGCTGTTTATCTGGCACACACCTGCAAACAAGATTTCCAGTTTAAGACCTGGTAAACAAGTTTTAACCATTCTATTTCTCTCCTTTGTCCCTCAGTGAATATGCTTTGTCTTAATATACTGTTTTAACCTGTTAATTGCAGAGTGTTTTAGAAATCCAGTGTACAGAACAAGTAAGCAAACAACTTCAAGAGATATTTTGTCAAAAGATAGAGGCAACTCCAACAGCTCATCAAGGAATTTTAGATTGAGCTAGTTTAACAAAACAGCATAAGTAAAAAGCTAGCTAAGCGGTAGCACCCTGATACACTGTTGAACATTTTTTTACACAGAACAACAAAGGATTTAAGGACAGTGCTAGGATGCAATCTTGAACTACTGTTTCTAAAGAAACAATACATGAATAGGCTTCAGCACGGCACAAGGTGTTATATTTCCCATAACCTTTACATATAGTCACCTGACCTTACAATGAATCAGTTCTGGCCTACACTATACAAATCAATATATTGATTTAATAACTAGCAGAATTTACCTCCTTACCTCGCACCCATTTCTTTCAGATATTTCTCCAGGAACAACCACTTTATCCTGACAGTGCCGTAAAGATACTACCATGAAGGTCAAATACAACCTATCTTAATTTACACAATTTAGTTTCATCTCTGTTTTCTTTAATAAACTGTATCATTGAAGCACTGTCAGTGACAAAAAAAAGACAGTATCTAAATACTCAAGAGTTATTCCTTCATTCTGGAGTATGTATGAGGATTACCCATACAAAAATATCCAAGATGAGCAGTTATCAACAGCCACTGTTAGGATCTCCTTACCCATAAAGGTAAGTAGAGAAAGGAGAATGAGTTTTGCATAGTGTGGGTGGTTATTTCTAGCACTAGAACACTGTCACGAACACACGAGTTTACACTTGAAGTTGCACAAAATAGGCCCACTGAAAAGATCTCAGAATATACTGTAGTAACTTAGCTCACATTTAGCTATTTACATTAGGTTTTGCACATTTAAACAGCTCTACAGTCTTATCTTCCATAAAAACTAATTCACTATTTCAGTTGAAGTGTACAAGGATTCAAGATTCCAAGTGTTATTGCTTAGAATTATCTAAATAAAACTATGTCAGCTCAGTTTTGAAGATAAGGCAACACTTCACATTATTCTGCCACCACAGTAACATGACAAGCTGTTAATTCCAGATTTAGACCAACTCTGAACAGGCTACTACAAAGTGCTGTTGCAGAGTATCATTCCTCTCCCCAACCCCATGCCTAAGGGTTGGAAAAAGAGCACCTAATCACACCCTCCCAAAACATCATGTGTATAGTGCACGTATGCCTATGCATCCTGAACATTTTCCCTCTAGAAGTACTCGAGGTACAAGTCAGATTTCAACATAAAGTGAAACAGCTCTACTTTCAGAATAAGGACCATGTACCAAAGAAAAAAAAGTGTATCTAGCTTTCATGCATTTGAAAGATCGTCAAACCACTGGTTAACAGCCACATACACGCTGTCACGTTTTATATTAATGACTGCCACAAATATAACAGCAGTATCACACAAAAGGTACTCTACAGTTCTTGACAGACTACAATTTTGCAAGTCAGAACTCTGACCTGAGACAGGAATCAAAGGTTGATATTATGAGACTGACTGCTGTTTCGTTTGTTTCTTGGTACAATTTGAAGTCCTGGCACTACCGATACACAGGCCAGTCAAATATTTCATCCAAGCACACAGCGTATTTGTTCCTTCCTGCTTTGACTAAAACCGTTGTGAGAGCTCCCATAAAAGAGGGATTTTCTACAAGTAGGAAAGTTTTTTGGGTTTGTTTTTGTTTGTTTAATAGATTCAAACAGTGTCTACTAACCAAATGTAATTACAGAGACAGTGAACACTGGTATGACTGTCCCCTGCTTCAAATATATCTGCTTACCACACAAAGTACTACAACAGGAAATCCCTTGCACATTGGTTTAAGTTCACATTCCAAAGCAAAATGAAATTAAAGAATTTCACTGATGTCAGTTCTCACAGGAACGCCACCTATTTCTCAGCCCAAAAAACGTACCTGAGAATCGCCACAGTTGTTGGAGTAACAGCCATAAATGTGAAAACAACAGTGAAAAAGAAGAAGGCCAGGAATAAAGGTAAAAATCTGCATTGTGTTGGACATTTCCCAGGGACAGCTTCAAAGAGAAAGTCTTCTGAATCATTTTCTCTTTTTGGTCTCCCAATACAGGAACAGTTGTGGTACGTCTACAAATAATTTACAAAACAAAATTCAGCTCTAAGAATGACACTGAGTAATACTAATACAGCAGATGTTCATTGGGTCTGCATCACACTGACTACACTATGGGAAACAGTCTACTTCCTGATGATCATATAACACTGTTTTAAAACTGATTCAGCAGAACTTGACTGATCCAGCACACCAAAGGAAAAGTCATTTTCGATTTTGTGATCTAAAAATACAGTAATAGTCTCCATTTTGTGTGGAGCAAGTTTTTAGGACAAGCATAAAAAACCTGAAAACTAGAAATTTTGGAGTTAGAGGCACAACCATATGCAGTACATAATATTATACAAAGACACCAACAGAGCAAGCCTTGAAGTGCCAACTTGTCCACTCAAATCTTATTACAAATCGGTGAGGATAACACCAATAACTGTGTATAATTAAGAAAGGGCAAAGAAAGGGCATCCAAAACAAGATTTTTCAGAGATGTTGGCAAGTCCCTGCTCATCTAGCTTGACAGCCTTGGCTATAAACAGGCTGGTTTTTACACCGGGCTGTACTTGACAGGAAGAGAGGTGAGCTCTACTCACAGAAGCAATGCTGGACTGCTTTTGTTAGCAGGTGAACAGACAGAATAGTTTTATGGTCTTCATTTAAATCCATCCAAGCTTGTTTTCAAAGGAAAAAAACCCCACATTTATCAGTGAAGTGTGAAGTTTTCACAGCAAGAAGTAGTCAGTCTCCTACATTTTCTTCTAGATAATATTTCCTCTCATTTACAATTGTTCTTTTCTGATATAAAAAGTCCCCTGAGGCAGCCCCTGGTTCAGCTTGCCTGCCTTTAGGATCTTCCTACACTCCTCCCACATTCCTGCTCAAGTGTTTGTTGTACTAGTAGACAAGCACAGAAGGTCTTTCAGTTCTGGGAAGGCTTGATAATAACCAGCCACTTCCATGGCTTACCATTCCTACATCGGGGCAACTGACATTCAAGGTTTGGAAACTCACAGAAGCAGGTTGTCATGCATACAATAAGTGTTACATTACGCTTATAGGATCTAGATAAGAACTGCAGTTTAATATCAAGGCAGTTGCTGATTTCTGCTTTTCTGATTGTCAACTCTATTTAAAGTACGTTCATGTTCAATGTATTTTCAGCATTAGAAAGTTTAGCAGAAATGAAGACGATGACTGACCAATAAACCCCCATAATGGAACAAGGCTCAGAGAAGACAGGAAAGGGCAATGTGCCCATGAAGCTCACAGAACAATGAACACTGTGAGTGACCACAGCTGTTGCACAGAAAGCTATGCAGAAAAGAAACAGCTATGTCAGTTGAGTGAATCAAGTAGTGGTGTAAATGTTTCTCCCCGAGTTCATTAAGAGAGTGTGAATGTCTCCCTAAGTTAGCCAGACCAGCATTGGGTGAATGTGGCTGAGCCCACAGAGACTATAAAAAGCCAGACAACTAGCAGAAGAATTTCAAAGAGAGCAATGGGCTTGAGCGTGCTTCAAACCACGTATGCCTTCCCAACAACTAGGGAGGCCGAGCATTGTGATGGTGAGCATGTTACAGAGACCAATAGTGGGAATCGCACTAGTATCATGACTGAACTGTGTATTGCAATTGCTGTGTTTTGCTAAGCATAGCTTGCATCTGTATGCTTTGCAGTATATTCTGTATCATTCTAAGTCAGAAATCCTGCATAACATCAACTGCCATCAAGTAAGTAAATTTGATACTAAACATTACACCCTCCATAAGGGTATGTAAAAGCACCTGGTCAGAGAATATCGAACTTTGACACATACCAACATTCATCCTGTTTAGACATGTGTTTCCAATCCACATCTATTTTTCATGTAGTAATTACCACTTAGATTCAGAAATACTGTGATTTCCTGTCATACTAAAGGAAGAATTTTTTTTTTATATATATAGAATGCATTTTGCAGGAAAGCAGAGCAGACCATGTAAGCTATCTTTGTAGCATGAAGTACCTTTTTCATGTTGTTGAAAAGATGTGATGAACATCCTGCGAAACAGGGAGAAAAGTACTGGACTTCATCTCTGCCACAAACTGGGTAGTACGTAGAGCGCAAACATCCACAGTTAGCATTGCATGGCGCTGTCAAGTTATATAGCATGCCTGTTCTGAAAGGTAAAAATTGACTTAATTTAGAAACACCAGATATGTAAGTAACGCAGTATTTATAGGATAATAAATCTCAAAATATTCAATTCTGGTGATTTATGCACTTAATTGTTTAAAAATAAACAGTGCTCCTAATTGTTGCAATTCTAGAGGGAATTCCCATTTGTTCCATACCTAGATATTTTTGTGCAATTATTCCTTCCATAGATTACTCCTCCAATTTCCATTCACAAAATAATTACTAAATTCTGTGTCTCAACCCAATTCTTTTCTTAGATCATCCCTCACACACATTTATACATTTGAGTTTGTTCGATTTACAGTTTAAAGAAAAAAACAACAAGATTCAAAGCAGTGTTTGGTGTTGTTTATTCTAATGATCATATTCCAAGGTTTTTTCCCTGCTTTGGATTCAAGTCCTGTTGCAAACCCTGCATGTTTACTATATTTAACACTGCTATGCAGACATCTAGATTGTTCCAGCACCAAGATGACTGCACGTGATAAATGCAGAGTGCCATGACATACAAACAAAGTTTTATCACACCCAAAAGGACCTTAAAGACTTTCTGTGGCTGTTCAGGGAATAACTAATGAAGAACAGAATTTAATTTAACTCTTGCTTATAATAACTACTCTCAGTTTAGGCACTTACTTCTAGTATAGGCCATAGTATAGTTGCATTTGAAGTAGTCCCACTATATTATTAGCATGAAAAAAACATTTTGGGATGTGGGGGTACCTTCTTAAGATAAAATTGGAGAGAATAAAAAACCCTTTGATTTTTTAATAGTAGTGGATTAATAAGTAAAGAAGCCTTACAGGTTCAGAGTTCAGTCAGCTGAAACCAGGATATTGACACTGCCAGTAGCTTAAGTATTGCACTGTAAACTGAAAGTTCCAGATTCATTACCTAAAAGGTTGGTTTCTTCAAGGGAATTTAAGATGTTCACAAATACTATTAGGAGAAATAGTTTATCTAGGAATTAAGCTGATTACTTACATAGAATTCAAACTGCACATGGAATATTGGGGACACCATAACTACCTATATTTCATTTGGTTGTAGTACACTTAAACCCTACTGAGTTACATTAGTTCATTCTTCATACATAGAAAAGTCAAAGTTAGTTTGCTCTGGCTTAAAGTACTACAGTACACAATAAGCAAATTCACTAATCCTAAGTTTGCTCACACAGTGCCTTGTTAGCCTATGAGGCATGTCAAGCCTAGAAGTATTTAATCAATTCAGTGGCAACACTTGTCCTGTTTACATGTACAGACAATGTCCCTCTTCCCTGACCTACGAAGTGGGACTGAACCTTTAGTTATGCATGGTCAGAAAAAATTTAAAATACAGAAGAAATGCAGTTTAGTGTACATGGGTTATATATGAGATGGAACTTCTTGATCTAACATAACTTTTCTAAAGAAGCCCAGGAGATGAGGCCATTAAATGGTCTTTAAAACCTCTATAGGTTGGGTATTCTTTCACAGCAAAACAAGGAGTCCCAGATTTGTGGGAATGAACAGAACTATAGAAACAGTCACTGCATTTCCACTCCTGCAAGTTTTAAAGGAAATATTGGGCAAAAGAATTAGGCTAAAGCAATTCTTTGAAGTGTTTAGTAGATGCAGTAAACCACACTAGTTCTTCTTATAGCCTCATTCAGTAATAAAGAGTTACTAAAAAAAATATACTTTGTTCATTAATAAATGAACTCAAAAGTGATCCTGTACTCATGTGATTCTGGTATTAAACTTACAAAAAGCTTTCCCCACACACACACACCAACCTTCAGGCTATTTTTCAATACAAAGAGAATGCTTGCCATGAAAGATTTCTTCAAAACCTCCACAAAAATGAATCTGCATCAGTTTCCAAGTCAACACACAGAGCACTCATAATTTATTCTTTCAGAAGCATTTATCCAATAGCATAAGGAGGAGTCAGACTCTTGGCTATTCTTCCAGAAGCTTATAAATTTGTTATGCTACTACTACATATTTTAGTTGCTTATTCATTCATGGAAAGCAGTTTCAGAACTGGTAGTATATTACTGATACTGGTCACACATCCAACATGAGAGTGAATTAGATAAAACTAAACCTTTTTTTTTTTTTTATAATGGATATTGAGTGGAGAGATTTATTTCAGGATTGGTTAATTCCAAACTGCTGTAGAGAAGAGGTCATCAGCAACAATTAAACTACATAACTGCTGAAGTTACATAAAACTATTAAATACAATTTAACTGTATTTAACTTAGGAAAAAAAAACCAATTCAGCTGCACCTTTTGGCAGCTGCTCGTTATCTTTGGACTTGATATAGAAATATGTATATCTTCACTACTATTGTCTACACAACCTCTTCAACTTCTCTTCAACTGCTACATACAGATTCTTTTACTCAATATGTAACTACAGACTTCCCACAACCAAAGCCTACATCCTAGTTTTCACAGTTTTGAAGTGTCCACAGTAATCTTACAGCTAGCATTTTTCCAGACAATGAAGCAGAGCCATGTTTTAAGTGTCAAATGTTAACAGTGGCCTTTGACTGTACTGTCAATTGATACAGCAAGTTGTAAAGATGGAATCAGAATGACTGGTAACTTGGGTTTTAAGAATTATCTGCTCCCCCCCCCCAGTCATCAGTGTATGAAATTTGTTTATTCATTTTGTGTGCCTTCTGGTAAAGGCAATACAAACGAATGGTTAAGGTATCATGGCACTAAATTTCTACTGTTAGAGCTACTGTTAGAGAACTGGAAGCCTGACTGCCTTCAATCGATTATCTACCTCCTTATCTATTTTCCTGTTTCCATATTTACCTATATGAGAAACCTGAAAAATATCTCCTTAGTCTTTCACGCCACTCTTTGCATTTTTTGGAAAATTTCATAACATTTGTCAGTTATGTTTATGACAATGATTCCCTTAAAGGGCCTAAGAAAACTAATAGCCTTCATATTGTATGGTATTTGTGCATGTAGTTGCTTCCATGAGTAAGATGTTCTATGTTCTTCTATTTGTTATACATTAATTTTAAGTCAGTCAAAAAGCATGATAAATATCAAGTGAGGAAACCATATAAGCCTAACTGTTGGTTAGATGTTTATCATTTCTTCCTAGAAGCATTACCAACTTGCACATGCCTTAGAGGCTACAAAACCAATTTCACCCCTCTAACCCATCTTCTGCATTTTCATGGTGCAGTTCATGCTACTGTGTCAGTAAAGGGCAAAGATCCTCTTCCCCATCCTATATAGGTTCAAAAGCTTTTTTTATGCATCGGAGCATAAGTTACACATGCTGCTTCTGAACAAGACAGTGTACCTAACCCTTTTCTAAAATGGGGGATTTGGGGAAAACAACAAAAAATTATTGGTAAGTTATTCACTCAGTTGCACAGCATGCTGTTCAAGCTTATGATTTTTTCAAGTGGCAGCTAGCAGTCCCTAGCCACCAGTCTACTAGAGTTATTTTGCACAACAGCATCTGGCTCTTTGGCAGACCGTCAAACAGCTGGAGCTGCCTCTGGCTCTGTCAATTCACAACAGAGCAACCAACTACTTGAGAGCACAGTTTTGTCACAGCTAGCTGCCTTCCTCCTGCTTTTAAACACTTCTCATGCTACAGAAATGCATATGATTTAAAACTACAGGAATTGAAACATTATAATCTTATAGTTAATTCCTTAATAAGGCATGATTGGGCATTCTATACAACATGGTGGTTATTTGATCTTGTACATTCAATGTTGAGGTTTTAAAAGCAGACCTAGAAATCCATTTTCTAAAGAATGTTTATCCTTGCAGGCATTTATTTTTAATCTTGATTCATTTTTACTCTCACTTTTGCGACTTTTTTTTGACCCATTGCCATACTGGTTTCCCAAGTAAGCTTTGTTCACAGCAAAAGGAGGAACACATCCTGGAATTTTTATCACCATTACTACAAGTATCTAAAAATGAGTGATAGATATGTTCTCATTAAGAATGAGAATTGTGTCGTTTAAGGGAAAGAAAAGTAGATGTTGCTTAGAGAATTCTTTCCTACACATTAGCCGAAAATGTTTTGAGTTATGTTTCAGTTAACAGTGTTACTCTCCCCATTTTATTCATCCACTCAGGTCACTGAGCTATGCTCTCTTTGCATTAAATTTCTACCTCTATCAGCTATTTTACAAGGAAAAAAGAAAGCCTCCTTCGTAAATGGAGGCTAGATGTGCTAGAACCTGATGCTACAAGAACATCTTTGTTCTTCTAGGGAAAAATTTGCAATCAGTTTAAGCTGCAGTGCACCTCATCGCGCTCTCATGAAATTGTTGCATGTGGCAGACTCCTTCCAGGAATAAACTGCCCAGATTGTCAACAGCTAGTTAATAAAACAAGATACAAAAGACATGCTACTTCTGCATAGATACAAAATTAGCTGTAGTCAATACCATGGCTATTACACCTACAAGAGTTACAGAAGCTGGGATATTTTTGTTGTTGTTGTTGAGGACCACCAGGCTGCTCAGAACATTTTGCAGGCAACGTTATCATTACATTTTCTTAGTCGTCTATTACATAAGATTCCAAGAACAAGGTTTTAGAGTTCCATAAAACATTTCAGTTTCATACATCAAGGTAAAATATGACATTTTTAAATGTGTTGTATTCTGTGATGTAGCTTATCTATTTTAAACATTAACACCAAACTCAAGAGTGCATTAAAATATATTTACCCATTATATGTTTCAGAGACACCTGCGAAAGGTTCATTCCCACATTTAGCAAATAAAAACACTGTGTTTAACAGCAGGGCCACTGAACAAGTGCCTATCATGAACTTGATTATGCTTTTGCAATCCAGTTTGCACTTGGAAACCAAGATGCCACTTATGATTTGGCCTAGTGCTGCTGCTGGAATTAATACAAGCCCTAGAGGAAAACAAGACACCAGCAATTACACAAAAAAGCAAGATATAATTAGTGAAGCAATTTAGAGTGTAACTTTATGTTAACAAAAAAAAATAATCACAACAGTTACCTGTATCTTAAGATGTAGTCCATGTGATGTCATTTTCAAACCATCCTACCAGAATCTGACAGTATGAGTAATTTATTCTGCCCTTACATTATCTCTAGCCTTTCCAGGAGTTCAACTTGACAGCATAATTTATAGTTGCTCAAAACCCAAGTTCAACACAGCAAAACTAGATTACTTAAGACTACTACATACTGGGCAGGAATCTCTGAACAAAGACAGTTTAAAGAGTTACCATAGTCATTGGTAACACATAAGACTATCTAGCTCAACATTAGTTCAGGTACCGCTACCTTTCAACATCAGCATAGGCATTTCCTTAAAGCTGTACATTTGATTGACACTATCAATATTTTCAACTCAAATGAAAAGAAATTCAGACAAGGTCCGTAGGCAAAAAGGAACACTCAGTTTTCCACCTCACTGCTGATTACTGTTTAACAATTGAGCATGTATTCCAACTTATTTCTCTGTAAAACTTGCAAATACTTTGTTTTGAAGCAATGATGTCTGAACAGCAATAGCACTGCCTAGTATTATCCAGGGGAGTAACTAATTCAGAAGGTCTCCCCAAACATTTGTGTTGGAGAAAGAGCACTTCAACTAGCATATGTTTATTATATTGCAGCACTATATGCCTGAAGTAATTTAGCGAGACATATTCCAGGAACACTAAGTTTGCCATGTTGCAAGCATCTGTCGGCCTATCTGCCTTGATCTGGCTGCTGTTCTTTAGAAGTAATTGCATCAGAGTTAATGATGTGACCCTACAGACTGCAGCTCTTCCATCAGATTTCTTCAATTTGTTTCTCCAGCACTTAGCTTTTCATAGCCTTCCCCTGTTCTACCTATTACTGCTGCATATCAGATAATACAAGTAAGCAACAGTAAGCCAACAAGCAGCAGTTACACAGTAGTTTTATAATATATCCTCGGTATTCATTTTATTGTAAGCTCTCTCACTGTAATGTTATGGTGGAATCGAAGAAGGGAAAGGCCAAGTAAGCCCCTTACTTGTGGTAAGCACTACTTTCTTTCCAGCTGCCCTTCATCTTGCTTCCTTTAGTAGGGACTCAGGCTTAATGCTCCTTCAGCTGATTTTAAATGAGTAAAATTAATTGGTTTTCACCAAGAATAAAATAAATAAATAAATTACAGTTTCAGCAGCACACAAAATTCTCATTCTACTTTGAGTATCAAGTCTTCTGAACCTACAGACAAAAAGTAGATTTGCACCCTTGATGAACTGAGTATCAGGGTTTTCATAGGGCAGGCAAGAATAATATAAAAATACTGCTTCTGCTGTGAAAACTGCATTTCATATAAGTATATTCACAAATACCTCAGAAAAACACAAGATGCCTATATAAGCTTCCACCTATAACGTTAATAAGGTGTGCAGCACAATATAAAAATGAAAAGCCACATTACCTCCAAGAGTTGCTGAAAAACTTGACGTCTTTCCAAACTGGTTTTCTATAAACTTTGGCAGAAATGTGGCAAAGCCAGTGGCAACTAAGGCTTCTGAAGAACTGGCTATTATTAGGCTCATAAGCACTGGATTCTTCAACAGTATCTATGGGGGGAAATCAGCATAACACTCAGGAAGTCATTTCATTGTAGTACCATGTAAACTAGAAGTCACATTTTAAACTAGAAGTCATAATTTAAAGCAGATACTCTCATGCAGAACTTGACTAATATGCTTTTCTTGCTTTAACAATCTTAAGCATCAACAAAATAAATATGCATTAAATTACTAGTAGCACTGGACACTTCCCTATTACAACACAAAAAAGAAGCAATTACCTTTCTAAACACCTATGTACTACCTGAAAAGGAACTTATTTTCTCAGAACGTATCAGTTTCAGTAAATTCAAGATTCCTTACCAGGAGAGCAATGGGAAAGTCTTTAAAACTTTTTCCAATATTCTTGCTCTCAACAAGCACCTCACTGCCATCATTATGAGTTTCAGAGATTTTTTCAGCCTGTATTTTTGCTGTTCCTACAAATAAACACATTTACTGACAATAAAAACATTAAGTATAAGAGCACAGGTATTCAAAGTCAGAAAAAGCATCAAAATAAGTGTTTCCTTTCCTTGGGAAAACTAGCTCAGACATTGTAAGCCTTCTTAAATATTTTATCAGTACACATCCCAAAAAAGAACAATAATGTATTGCTGCAGAAAGAAGAATTTGGCTGAAAGCATCAGGCTTCCACTGGAAGGCCTTGGCTGTAAGAAGATATTATCAGGGATATCCTAAGAATTTCAGACCATCCTGAAGCCCTTTCAATTTTTTTTTTTTTTTACAAGTTTCTACATTCTCTGCAGTTCCCTACTTCATTTTTCCTTTTCCTCCATCATTTCTATTTCCAAATAAGCACAGTAAGATCTTTAGATGCTCTTCCAAGGGACTCCTAGATAATATCTGCCTGAACAGAAATTATACTAAAATTATTTTTTAATAAGACTGCTCTGGGATATTTTGATTCATGCTTTATTATTCCACCCAAAACAGTAAGGCAACAGAGTCAAAGACAACAATGCATGAGTTAAGTCAATGGAATTCCCTTATGATTCTTGGTGGGTAACACAGCAGCTTTAAATGCAGGCCTGGATGATTAGCTGCAAGCCATCTTCCAAAGTTTAGCCATCAGTTTCCATGCTGTACCTGTTTCCAGTCCTACCGTACATCCTTACATACACAAGATCCTCCCTCTAGCCCATTCACCTCGATTTACAGGCTGCATATTGGAAACAACATATTTATCACCAGGTTTTAACCAAATACAGTTAACTGAGAAACAGAATCAAAAAGGAATCACACAGTCCAGCAGTCTAAAATTCACAAGTATAAACAAGTCTCTCTTCCAAAGTAGCCCACTGTTGCTAAACAATTACCTGGTAGGTGTTTCGGAAAGCACGAAAAAGGTATTATAAGAAGCCAAATTGCAAACCAGCATGCAACAAATGCTATCCACCATGCTCCAAGCCAACGTGGGTCATCTTGATCTATCTTTGTACTGGGAAAGTAATTTGGAAAAAGCAGGTTTACCATTCATTAATTTAAATCAGCAGTTTCAGAAGTCAGTGAGCTGGAATTTTTATTTTTTTTTAATACCGATTTAAGAGAAAGGCTTTGAATATTGTCATTTTCTTGTTTTCTACATGAATTAAATTTATTGTTTGCTTGTTTAAAGCACATTCATCAGCTTTGTAACAATATTGCATTCTACCAAATATAGCTTTCAACTCATTAGTCGAATTCATTCCGATTTAAGAGTCATGACTTGGCCCTGATTTTCCTGTAGCCTTCTTAAGATACTGAAAAAGCTGTTTTTAGAAAGAATCTTCATAATCAGATACTGAAAAAGCTGTTTTTAGAAAGAATCTTCATAATCAATGAGTTACGTGAAAGCCAATACAGAAGTTCAGAATGACATTGCATTGATCCAAGTCCCTAAAACACAGGAAATAAGTGTAAATGAAGTTGTTGGTTTGGACAGCAGTACAATTTATAACATTATTTTTTGAATAGTGGACTGTTACTCAACTGGTAGATCTTCTAGCAAGCTCTTCCCCAGGAGGTAAGTAGGAGCATCCTCCCCCTCACATCCCACCGCAGAGAAACTTTGCAACTATTGATTTCTTGTGCAATCTAACCATAAATGAGCAACTAATCAAAAGACAAAGCATTTTTTCTTAATCAGCTTTAAAATAGTTAATATCTCAAAAAGCTAGAACTAAGCATTTGCTCTACAGAGAAACTTTCACACACAATGGAGTGACTCACTGTGGGAAGTAACTCAACTTGCTAGAAGCCCTTGTGAATGCAACTTGTTACCAAGCTAAAGAAGCTCTTGAAAATGCAGTATTTTCCAAATAAAAGCTCTTTCTCCTCCTTACATGGAGAAAAGCTGAAGATCTTAATCTTAATTATTAGGAAAAGAAAGTAGAAAGCAAAAGACTAAGTTGTATCTTGCCTTTCTGGGAGCTGGATATCAATATAAATATTAAGTAGCTGCCCTCCTAAGACATAGCCAATAGCAGGACCCAGCAGTGACATGGCATAGCCAATTCCTAGAAGAGAAGATAAATACATCAAGTTCACCATAAATTTTTAAAGCTTCCTTTTAAAAAAAAAATGCCGAAATCAACTTCAGACCACGTGGTTTCTGTAATTCAACCTGTTCTTTCACTTTCATTACTTCCGCCATAGCACGCAGAAATAAAAATTCAGAGTTGTCCCTTGACAAGAAAATTTGTAGCTCTCATTAAAAGCTGCAACTCAGAGGTTCAGCACAAGACACTTCACTGAAACCATCTTTATGCATTACTAGATTGCCTTTTGCACGTCTTGTGCCTGCAACCACAATCTAGCTTGTGAAAAAGAATTTACAGACACTAAGCAGGAAGTTTTAGGGTTTTTTTCACTGCCTTGCACAAGCCTTCTTGCATTAAGTGAATATATTTTAAATCCTCAATACGTTGCGTAAAAGCAAGAAAAAGAAGTGAAGCTTAATGTAGCTACCTGTCTACTCACTTGCATTCTAGTTTTGTTATATTAGGCAGCATACACTGCTTTTCTGAACTCAGCAGTTGTCTGAAGATTGCACAAGCATTAATTTATTGTATTGGTCTGTTACATTTTAAGTATGAACACTGACACCATTCTCCTGAGTTTTCAGGCCACTTCTTGATCCTCTAATCATGCAGACAGCCCTAGTTCTGCTCTATTTATTTCACTGGCCTCAGAAAAAAAAGTGTAATAATCTTCTCCCTCAATATAAAGAAACAGCAAAAATAAAAGCTGTCTTTGTTATTTAAGATTTAACATATGCAACTATTCTATTTGTTGGAATCAAATGAAGTGGCTTGCCTGAAACAATTAAGCAAGAATTGTGTGCAAATAGATGATGATTTCAATTTTGCCCTCTAAAATATTGATTTAGTCTGGAAAAAAGTCCAGGAACCTAAAATGCTTTTAATTTCTCCTGTGAGTTACCAATATGGCTAATGTACTTTTACCAGGTTACACCTAAAAATTAGGGAAAATAGCACACATCTTCATACCCATAGAAAACACAGATTGCAATGAGCTTGGCAGTAAAAATGCACATAACCTAGAGAATGGTGACTGGAAAGACTGAAAGCCAGTGCTGAGAATTAGTATTCCTTAGCTTTCAAACAGCCCTACAGTTTAGTCAAAACACATTCTCCATGTTCCTAGGCAATCACTTTACTTTCAGTTAAGGAAAGATACTTCCAGTGTTTACTGTATGTGCCTAGAGGACTGTATTGATCACATGACCCACGGGAGTGTCCCTGCACTGAGGGGACAGCCTACTGTCAGAAAGTAAATAAATAAAACCATTAAAGGATACAATAAGGTCTGGCTACTGACCTGATATACAGTAGTTTTCAACACCTGTAACACTAAAAAGCAAATTTTTTCTACAAATAATTTTGTTGTTAATGGACAGGCTATTTAACCACTTAATCACTTTCAGTTACTGACGTGAAAAAACAGGAGAGGTGCAAAGGAGCCTTACCAAGCTCTGCAAAATAACTACTGAAAAAACTTCATACTTATAGCAGACTAATACCTAACTTGCACAGCAACTCATATAGAAACACTTTACACACATAAGTAAACACTGACAAGACTGATTTAATTAGAGGAATTCATAAAAACATTTGGAAGGCATTGCAGTCTATGATCTACCCAGACAACGTGTTATAAACAGTTTTAAAAGTTACCTATATAAAGGGAAGACTTGTGTTTTGGGACACTATCATCAATAAAAGCTGTCCCCAAAGTATATAGTGGAGTTCCTCCAACTCCCAGCAGCAGCTGTCCCAGGATAAACACATACAGATAGTTGGGAAGTGAAGACTTTGTGCTGGCATTGCAAGTGAAGTTAGCAGAGCTTGCTCCTGGAACTTGACACGTGTCTGAAAGACAGAGACAGCAGGATTTTAAAATTCCGTTACCCAGCTCATCACAGTCCAACTGAAGCAAAACCTGTACTGAAAGTTGAACTACATATGAAGTGCTGTTAGTGCCAGGCTCCCATTTTAATTTCCAGGCCTACTAATATATCCTACATGACAGGGCCATAACCTTCTATGACATCATATCCCCCAAAAGAAATACTGTCATGGCTTGGTTTTTGTTTCCTTACCAAGAAGGAAAGATGGATGCTATTGCCTTATTAAAACATTTTGCCTTGCTGAAAGCATTATTGACCAGATGTATGCAGAAAAAAAAACCAAAAACCACACCAAACTGTCAAACAGTCATTCAACAGGTTAGTGAATATTCTTAAGTAACAGACACTTCATTTTGTTCTTGTACCTTACAATGATTCTGAGGAGCACTAACAACTTCCACTCTTAAGTGACAGTGCAGCCTGAGCAACCTGAGGAAAGTTGGACTGCTGGAGAGGAGAGCACAGTCAGAGTCACAAGCAAAGATAATCCTCCCTTCTCATACACTGTTTTGAGAAGTGTTTCCCTAAAAAAAGAGACACCTTAAAAAAAACACACCACTATCTCTTGTAGGGCACACAATGCCATTATGTCCAGAACTAGAAGTCAATGTAAAGCCTCTGTAGTTATCCAAACACACAGACAAAGACGGAAGCAGCGGTAAAACAGCCTAAGGTTGCATCTGCTCCTGTAATGTTTGGCACTATGAGAAGGGAAGAGAAAAGAGGAACTGAAGACAGGGAGTATGTTGTCTCTTCTTCCTCTTGCTATCATTGCATTTTTAGTAGCAGATAGTCCCAAGTGACAAGATCAAGAAGAGGGCTGTGGTTCTTCCTGGGTTTTTCCATAGAAGAGGGTACAACCCTAAAGACGACGATAAACCCTTTGGTGGAAACAAGCCATACTGAACAAATGTAGGAAAAACACCAATCAGGTCAGATGAGTAGACTGTTTGATTCTCAGTACTTTGCTATAGAATTATTACATTGTTTATTACATTGTTTTTACCCAGGTCCTTTTCCACTTAAGAACACTTTTTACTGAAGCAAAGGGCAAGCTTGTCCACACTTTGGGCTAACAGGACATAACACACAAGAAAGTGCTTGCCACACATCAGATATTTAGAGAGAGCTGTCTACACTGATGTTATAAATGCATCCATGGGCTTTACCCTGCTTTCCTCCAGAAGGAGCAGCACTATAGTGGTAGTGAAATCATGTAGCACACAACAGGTAATTCAGTGCTGTTGCACAGAAACCAGCCAACGTAGTGATGGGAAAACTTCAAGAGGAGGAATCATTAAAATTTTCATTCCTTTCCACTTAGGAACAATCCTCATTTTAATGCTCTAGTGAAGCCACGTGGGGAACATTTTATTATGAATTACTACTCAGAAAATTAATTTTTTTAGAGTACATTTTCCACTTATTGTCAGTCTGCTATCTTTAGCAAGATTCCCCTTTTCTGCAGGAAATTAAGTCTTAACTCAAGATAACTTTGTACTATTTACACGCACAGTTTCTAAAACTGACTGTAGAAGGACATCGTGTCCTACAATATCTTGCTAATATACGCTTATTCATGTATAGCGCATATGTAGAATATACCTGCTGTTATAAATTAGACTCTAATACTTATTGGACAAGTCCAAAACAGCATTTAGATAGTTATTTTATTGTAGTACACAAATAATAGTATTTTGTGAAAACATAGACATCAGAAAACAAGCAATGCAGAGCAAGAAAATGACACGAACCACGTTAAATGATGAAACTGTAGCCTAATTTGAGATCTAGAAATAGCTTCATGAAATAAGCAGGATACACATGCTTGATACTGGCAGCCTAACTCTGTCAGACTGTGGTTCTTCATGAATCCCCATCCTCACCCTCAATGTCTCAGTTCATGTCAACCTAAAAGTCTGTGCCATTGTGTAGCTAATTGATTATAGCCTCTCTTCTTCAGTTTTCTAGCTCTTCAATTTATATGCCCTAGGAAATTTATCCTGATGTTGAGAGGAGAAAAACTAGTTTGTTTTCAGAACCACATAATCAGGTATAACTACAAAATTAAGAGAACAATCAATATGCACTTCAATACAATTAGAATACTTTTATTTGCATCAGCTATCAGGCCTCTCCTTTTTAAGATCAGCAAGTACACTTGGTCAGTGCAGTTAAACCATATTTCCTATTTCCAAGAAACACTTTAAAAGCAATGATGATTTACTGCAAAACTATGAGATTAGTTTAAACAGCGTAAGTCAGAACTGCCATCAAACAACAGTTCACTCTCTCAGCCGTTCATGTCATCCCCTTCTTGTACTAGTCCAAGGTTTAAGCAGATTGGTAAAGTGACACAGGTTAAATCTAACCTGAAGTAGATCCAGAAGCCTGTTTGCTGCTATCATAAGAATGGTGGAGAGAGAAGGCACTGGCTTTTACATGATCAAGAAAGTCTAACCTGAGATAAGCCAAGCTCTGGGAGAAGTTTAACATGTATGACTGGCCACGTTTAATGATTTTTTCCTCATTAAACTTGTTTTCCCTTCTAAAAGTCAGTGAATTAGACTTGCATTTTAAAGAGCACAACTGCATTAAAGACAACGCCACCCAACAGTTAGTCATTATAAACCTTCTTGCATGCTTTAATCTAACACATCTACCTGAATCCAAGTTATGTAAAGACCAAAATATTACCAAATATCTAATGCAACATACTACCCAAGAAGGCGGAACCAACTGTGAGATGCTTTAGCAATTACATGAATTAGAAGTAAGACAGGTCAAGACTAACCTTACTCACATCTCAAACTGCAGCCAGTAGGTGTGGGGGGTTTTGTCGTTTGGGGGGTGGGGAATAGTTTAAAAATAGTTGCAAGAAATAACACACAGCTTGTTTTCTAGTCCTTTTTAAACTTAAAAATTTGTGCGCCCTGTAAGTCCTGAATAGGAAAGTCACTCAAAGCTTCAATGAACATGTTGAATGAAGACTAAGTTCTTGGTTTCTAAGGACAGATGTTACAGTATTACATAACATCTAAGTAGCACAGAGAAACAGATCAAACAGTGTAGAGAACAGCAGCACTATCCATTATTCAACTAATGAGATAGTCTCTTCAGAGAGCAAAACCAACAGAAAAACCACAGAGATACTAATGGTACACGACAAAACAGTCAAATTAGAGGCTGGCATCACACACATTCTATTGCCATTAGTACCCAAATGCCATAGTCTTTTTCACCCTTTAATTGTCCTTGACGTCTTCTGGGAAGAAAGATCAATTAATGCCCTTCTGAGAAGATTTACTAACTCTCAGACTCTGAATGACTTATCCACCATCTGAGTTTCCAGTAAAACAGAGAACTGAAGAAAGGCGTTCAAGTCATTCTCCCTCTTCTCAAATCAAGCACAACCATTTCAACTCAAATGGCTAAGACTTGTTATTAACAAAGATATTTCTTTTTTCCAAAGACATCATTCACATCCTGTAACTGAAGAGACTCATGGAATAATTCAGGTTGGTAGAGGCAACAGGGACTCATGTAGTTCAACCTCCTAATCCAAACAGTGTCAAAACTGAATGCAGACCAAATTGCTCAGACCTTTATTCAGCAGGGTCTTGAAACCCCTAGAGATACAGACTGCACAGTCTTTCTGGGTAATCTATTGCAATGCTTGACTGTCTTCACAATAAAGTTATATTCCTTGTTTCAAGTGAAGAGCTACATTTCAAATTTGCTCTGACAGACATCTTTTACAAACTCAAGCATATTTCAGTAAGATCCGAGATAGAGGTTTAAAAGTACATTGCTTATAGGATCTGCAGTTTTCACAGTCCTTTGTACTGTCTACCAGTAATAAAATACAGAACTGTTTCATTACAGATAAACCACTAGATGGAGCTTCTGACTACAAATATCAGAGCCAACTGAGACACTGACGACCCGATGTAACCTAAAAAAAAAAGTTTTATCAGAACAAATAGCTGGTTACATCTAGATTACAAATTTGAGCCTGAAGCCTTTCTGGAGATTAGACAAGACATGTTTGCTGTGGCTACAAGTTTTCGTAAATAGGTAGACCATTGGTTAACTGCTCTTTCAATATGAAAATGGATTAAGCTATTTCTAAAGAGTGTTTATTATTATAAATAATTCAAATTAAATAGTTTTGTAGAGTACGATATGTATATACTCAGAATAAAAGTAAATTAATACCTGGAGGTAAAACAGTAAATTCCAGGAAGTCTGTAAGCCTCATAGTGGAGGCTAGATATATTTTGTATTCCAGCCTAGATCTACCAAATATTAAAGCACCCATATTAAATATTGCACTGAACTATACTTTGAAGGTGTCCTGCAAGTGAAACTCACGGTACTTACATATGACAGATGAACGTAAGTAATCAAGTAACCAACTAGGAACTGTTCAAAAATAAATTAGGTGGTAGATTTTACACTTAGTACAAAGCATCAAATAAAGAAGCCTACTCCTAATCCATTAAAATATCTATAAACTACTCATCCAAACAAATAAGCAAAGAAGGTTTTTGGGGGGTGTTGCTATTAATTCTGCAACCAAATGTATAGTTAAGATGCTTCACCAATGTCAGATCTAGCTAAACCAGACATTCTATAAAATCATGTACTGTAGTTCACTTAACTGTTAAAGGATGCCATGGCCCAGCACAAGCAGATTTACATTGAGTCTGTCATGGTGCAGACATTTCCTACACTCTGCAGTCATTTATCTTTGATAGTGTTTTGTTTAAATCAGCTTAACTGCTTAAATCTGCTCACCACAGTCACGGCATAGGTACCTGTATTACAGCAGTCAAAACAGCATGAGTTCAGTCAGACTATAGTGCCATGGAGAAGTTACACGTTCCATTTAAAATTTTCACTACAGCTTTTAGATTTCAAAAGTCCATGTAGAACATGATCCCTAATAAAGTAGCAAGATACCTACAGCATCTTTTAATGGTGGATGAAGTGGCAGACGTTTGATGAAACAGTAACAGCTTCTTTGAGATTTCAACCCAAATTGGTAAGATTAGTTGCTATAGTTGGCCATCTCCCTTCACACTCCCACCCTGTCAGTACCTTGTTTCAATAAAAAAAATACAATCAGGTTGGAACTTTTTTTTGTATTAAACGGAGCTTCCCTTCCATACTAGAAAAGCAGGGAGGATAATACTGAAACTCAAATTGTAGAGAAATGGGACTGTAATACAGTCAGGAGCAAGTAAGTTGTTGTCCCTCTACTCAGGAGTAACAATCATCTGCTTATAGCCTCCCAACACTGAAGAGTTTTTTCTTTTGGCCTTGTTCAACTAAAAGTTCAATTGACTTCTGCCTCATATCCTCATTTATTAGAAGGTGAACAATTGCTTACCAAAGTTATTTAACTAATGGTTGATTTCTGGACAGCTCATGGAAGTGTGTGATGTGATTAACACTTAAAGTAATTTGAGAATCAACCGGAAGACTGAGAACCTTCCATCAGATTGCCTAATAGCTACTTATTTTTTTTTTTAGTGACCACCCTATTGTGCTTAGTCATTGAAGACATAAATCTGATTAAACACTACAATACCAATTAAGACAATCCTAAAAGATTAAGTCATCCTGCTTTAAAGATATCTAGATGTTTCTTTATTAGTTACAGGTGTGCCACTAAGTTGAGATACAAATAGTTGGCATTAAGCACACTACACTTAAAGCTTTGTTTTATGAGGAAAGATATGCAAGATCCAAGAGCAGGCTACTCCCACAATTTCAGTACTACTTTGTTCAGTATTTTTCAGTACTGTCCCTCTTTATCTCAAAGAGACCCACAAGTTTCAAACAACATTTTAGAAGAACTTAGTGAAACTTGTTAATGAATTACTCAAGACACATTTAATAGTTCAAAACCCAAAACAACTGTAACACATAGCCACCTTTTAACAAGAAGGCTGTAAGTCTAACAGCCTTCCTGTAATATTTATTCTACACGACTGACTTAACTTGCATGCCTATTCACAAAGAAATGCCAGATCATTTTTTACACAAAGTGAACTTTAATTGCATTAATCAATGCAAGTCAAAAATGCACTTTATTCAAACATTGCTTATGAGCAAGAACTGACATTGACACTCAGATCTGTTCTGTGCAAAGAGACAGATCTTGAACGTACAGATGCCACAGAACCATTTCGTTTTCTTTGTTAGAGATAATACCCTATTTTTAGGACTTTGACAAAGATTAACTAAATTGTACCAAATTAAGAGTTGCACCAAGTTACTACAGAGATTTTTTTTTTTAAATCATTTTCAAAACATAAGGATAAACTTACCTTCAAGTTTAGCTCCATACTGGTATTTTCCACTACTGAAGTGTGGTAAGGAAAATATAAGTGAACCCAATCCTAGCATAAATGCTGAGAAAGCAAGCCATCGTGGTTTGTGCCCTCTTTCTCCAAAGTAAGATACAAACAGTGACAGTATACAAAAAGCAATGTCATAGCTTGCAGAGATTAAGCCAGTGAGGGAACTGTTCAACTCATAACGCTTCTCAATTGTTGAAATACTAATGTTAATCAGGCCATTTACCACAATACCTACAAAAAAAAAAGGGAGATAATTAGTCAAAGATACTTTAATTTGATAGAGTTGCAAGGGTAAACTTATCATCATGTGATGGAAAGGTTAAAATGAATATAATTTACAAAGCTACACTGTAAGGTCTTTATTAGCTTTAAAATGCAGGTATATAGTGGATTGATAGAGTGACAACTTAAGCCAGCCAAAATGCACAGGACCTATTGAATTTTGTTCTCTCCTGTGGGCATTAAAGATTCAACTCTCAAGTGTTAAGCCAGCAAAAGACTATGCCTCAAATTCTGTTCATGTATTAAGGTTCCAGATTCAGTTTGAAGTACAGACAGATTTCAAATAGAATGCATTGCAGTATCATATGATACTGTGTAAGTTAAAAGGAAATTGGTCAAGGTTATGACTTGCATTAGAATACAAGCTATGACTGAAGCAAGTTCAGGACATAGCTTTCAAATAATGATTGTTAAACATAATTTCTTCCCTGACATCATAAAGAGAAGATACAAGAAGGCTTTTGAACATCCTTCCCCTATAATATAAAGAAGTGTAAAGCTTTTTAAAATCACTTTGTAACTGTTTCGGCACAACTGAGGTGATTTACTTTAACTGAGAAAAAAGTTCACCCTTTGAATCTTGAGGTTCCCTGAGGCAGAAGTATCAGGCAACCTGGAGAAAAGGTCAGGCGCAAGCTGTCCTACTTAGGCACAGGTAAACTCCAAAAAAACTGATCTAAAAGTATAAGCAAGTAAGCTACAATTGCCAGTGCATGCTTACACACACTGTCTATTTTTACAGAAGCGTTGTCTCTAGACACTAACTAGAATCTCCCATCCTGCCTCACATTCTGTTCTATGTGAAATGCCAAGTAGCTAAACTCACAGTTTACTTTTAACAGTCACAAAATAGGATTCTGTTAAAAATGAGGTGAATAGCTGTACTTCATGACAGTGCCAGATAACTTCATGGTAGCCTAATTAAACTGTGCCCATAATAAAATATTTACCCTGGAAAAAAGTTAGGAAGTCTTGAAGTCACAGTTGCAAACAAGATTTAAGAGTTCTGTAAACTCAGAGGTGACTGATTGAGCATCTCTCATGACACAAGCCCTACAGTTATCCTTTTTCTTTCTAAAATTCAAACACAATTCTCTACTGTCATTCCAAGAACAGACCAGAGGGACAGATGACTGGGGACACCAATGGATTTAAGTTAGCTTTCAGAAAGAATTGCACCATCCAGAAGTGCAACTACACAGGCTGAACTTCAACAGATCTGCTTAAAGTGCTCTACATAGTAAAAAAATATTACCCCAAATCTGTGATCAGCCAGCTGTTTTCTTATTAGTCCAATTCCCACCATAACTAAACACTACAGCTTTCTATAAGGAGGCAGTTCTTGGCACAATCTTAGTTTTCTAATACCCTACTACAGACACTTTATTAAGGATGCCAATTTCACCTGTCAGTCTGACCACCACCTTTAAATTCATAAGGGATTCACAGAAGTATTCAGGTGTTCCTCCACTGCCATTATTTATACATTTGGCAGCTTGCTTTTTTTCTTCTTAAGGGAGCATTGACCAAAGAACAATACTAGCATGAAGGAATGAACAAACAAGCATCTCTCATTTGCTAACACTTGAAACATTTACTAAGGCCTTAAAACATTCACATGAAGTAGGTGTGCTACGTAGCAAGTTGATTGCAGAACTAGAAGACACTCTCTTTTACCTATGGTTTAAGTTGCCACCTTTAATTCACATCCTAAAAGCCATAAAACCTTGCAGTTCATTTTTTCAAATAATTAGACTTCATCTGTAAAAACATAGATATGATGAATGGTAGCATAACTTTTCCAATGTCATCATCTAGTAATTAATTAGTCTCTTCAGGGAAGATGGAACCTGGCTGATACTAACTTGATCTGAAACACAAATCCTACATGGCCATCTCAACATTTGAATAGTAGTATAGAAATTATTTTTTAACTATTCTCACCCCAAACCTTTTTGTCCTGCCACATCTGTTAGAAGTTTAGGTACAGTGTGTACTGAACCACAAAATCCAGATTAATCATAAACCAACTTCATTTGCTCTAACGAAAACCAAGAGTATTTTCCTTTATCAATTTAACAAAAAAAAGTTGCTTTATGTTTGTTGTAAGTATGGTGGCTTCAAAGCAGTGGTTCGCAGACACCCAATTAAAAAAAGAAAAAGAAAATATATTTAAAAGTCCTTCCAGCAACAAATCTAATTAGAGTATAAAATATTAGTGCTATCCAAAGTTTTCAGACAGATTAGACCAGACCAATTTCAAACAGTGGTTCTGTTGCTTTGTTTAACAAAATTATTACTGACATGAGGAATAAACAATCCTCCTTGTACTCAAAGGGTGACATACCTTCTATCTTGTTTGCTACTACAGCTATGAACAGCAGTATATCCGCGTTCTGTATTACAAGATGCAATCATAATTTTATGCAACTCCAAGTGCCATACAGAAAGGTATCAGTCGTGTAACCATGTTCTACGCAAAAAAAAAGTGTTTTCAATTCTGGAAATACAGGTTTCACACATACTTGAAGTGGTAACAGCCAGAAATGAAGAGTTATGTTTCACTTGGAACCTTCTGAGAAGCTGAAATACAGCAAATCAGGTGCTAATGATAACGATAACCTCCTCCTTAGGGCAGCCCAAAAATGGCCTAATAAATACATTCCTTCAGGTAGACACACACACAAAGATCTACACACATGTACTAGGTCACTGCAGGCAACTACCCACTATGTTCACTTATTGTTTCTAGTGTAACAACTTGTATACATCAAAAGCGTGTTAAGGATTACTTCATTACTCCTCAGTGCATTAGGAAATAAACTTTCATGGAGATTTATTACCATTAGCAAGTTTTATAGATATACTTTATCTTCCTCAGTGATGGTTTCTGTACTTTGGAGGGTAAATTAAATAATTAGATCCAAAGCTAAAGCACAGTACTAGTTCACATAATTTCAAAACCACAGTTGTGTTTTGTGTGCTTTTATCTAAACTCTGAAGCTGCAAGATCTGAATATTTTCACAGTCCGCATGCAGCACTGAATTTCTCGTCTGAAAATGATTCTTGTTTTTTCTGCTTCTCAGAAAGAGTTGCAACTTGAGTCTTCAGTGCCTGATTTCCTTTCTATGATCTAGCCAACGGAAAGGTACTTATTCAGTCAGAAAATCCAGCTAACACATCATTGAGAGTGCCACAAGGTCTACATCAGCTTTCAAAACAAGTATCAGAAGCTTCCTTACATTAAGGCCCTAAATCTGAACTAGATTAGGTAGGTACCTCTCTTGAGGTCTGGCACACATCTCCAGTTAGATAACAGGACCAAGACCTGGTTAAGTGGCATAACCAACACCCATAGCATCCTATGGGGTCAGAGATTCTTATGATACAAGAGCTTTTTGACTGTGAACCTATCTATACTACTACTATGAGATAAAATTTAAATGATACTGAATTCATTATTCAGCTGTGCAGATGATAAGATCAGCACAGCAAACTGGATTTTAAGAAATATTACCATAGCAAATTTAGAAGTGTTGGAAATATTCAAGATTCTTTGACTAGTGTAATATAATCTGAGACTTTTCAGTGTCACATTCAGAGCATTTTTGATCGCCTATCCGTATTAAGCTACAAAAATATACATGCATCATGCATGATCTAAAAGTCTTCTACAACTCAGCTGCCATTGAAATCTGCTATGTAAGAAGTTCTTTCACCCCTCCCTTTCTTTTAAGTATATTAGAGAAAATAAATTTGAGCTAACAGCAGGACAACTGCAACACTAATCACCTCCTAGTCGTACCAGCTGGAGCATGGCCTTTCAAATACAAGCAAGAAACAACAGGCTCTGCCCAGAACTCTCTAGATGCTTCTTTTCTAACACAATATGTGTATGCTAAGAAAAGATCAGATTCTAAACAGGTTGAAATCAGAAAGAGTTCACAGAAACACATACTGAGACACACCGTTTCTTCTAAGGATTTTACAAGCAACACAAGTAGGAGTCAGATCCTTCTAGGTTTTAAGCAGAAACTCCTGCTCAGTTATCCTCAGACCATCCCAGTTACCTCACTGTAGTTCCAGGCAGGAATGCAGCCATCCATATCCCTCATGTCTTCAGCATAGGCTGCCTGCTCTTCTAGCACTGAATCTCTCCTCCTACATGCCCCCCCACCACTCTACAACAGTCTCATTCTTTATGAGCAACAAGGATGAGCTTTAAGGACTCCTAGTTTTTCAGGGAACAGTTTTCTTTTCTAGCTAGTCCAATAAAGTTGAAGGGTTCTGAACATTAATCCAGTATCTCAATTTGACAGAGAAATATCTAACCTCAAGTTTGTACATTTGGTACACTACTATGTTCCCTCCCTCTCAGCCATTATCACTGCTTTCTAAGCCTAAGGCTTGCCAAAGCCCTAACAAATCTTATTACAGAAAACCAAAAATATGGGCAAGAATATCTGAAGCTGAACAACAAAAAAAACCAAGAGCAAGATAAACTTCAAGTTCCCCACCAGGTTAAGTTAAATTGTTAGCTAAGTGTTAGAAAGATGGCTGCACTAGGATCCACAGAAGAAAACCAGATTTTTTTAAAGCCATCTTAATTACCTTAAGTCCCACCCAGCCGTTCCAAGGTACCTTGTTTAATTGGTAGGCAGGTAACAAAGCACATGCAAGGGCACTAACGCTTTGCTTGTTGTTTTGTATCATGTTTTTTATTCCCTGGCTCATGTGTCTTAACCTCTGAAGCACATATGGAGTGCTGCAACGGGAACACAGCATACACAAGAGCATGAAGCACAGAGCTGATGGAACCATGGACTCAGCACTGGTCAAAAAGATAGATGGGAAAAGAAGGAAAAGAGGAACAGAGTGAGGTACAGAGAGTAATATTGTATGAGTAACTTCCCTGTCCAGGGCACTAGGGTACTTACTTCCCCCAGTGAAGCCACCACTGTCACTTTTCAGCAACAGCACCAGATTTGGGCAGCTGGAGGAACCCTGCCTCCCCTTACCCACCACAAAAATGGCCAACACTCTCCCCCTGTCTTCCCCAGCCCGGGCTCCAGCCTGGCTTCCCCCGCAGCTCCAGGATGGGCAGGAAAATGCGCCCAGGGCAGCAGAAAGCCAGCAGGGGCCAGGTCCCAGGGGGAAGGTGGAGAAGAGAGGGGCAAGGCCTGCGGCTCTGGACAAGGTGGTAGGAACGGGTTACCTTGGAAGATAGCCAGGAGGCTGTAGGCAGCCAGGTAGCCCTCAGGGTTGTTGCAGAGCTGCAGAGCCTTAGGGGCGCAGCGGCCCCACCCGCAGGGCCCCTCCTCAGCCGCCGGGACGCTGGCATCCACCTCGATGGGGCTCGCCTGGCACTGGCGGCCGAGGTCGGGGCTGGGCGGCTCAAATACCGGGTTCTCGATACCGCCACCCTTCATGCTGCTAAGCGGCCTCTGCCCGGCACCGGCTGCAATCGACACCCGGCCGCAACGCTCCTCTAAATACCACGAGGGCGGGCCAGCCCTGACGGGGGCAGGTGGCGGCGCTTTCCCCCTCCTTCTGAGGAGGGCGGCCCGGCGCGGCCCGGCCCCGCCCCGCCCTGGCCGTTGGGGACCGTGTCCCCCGCTTCCCGCCGCCCGGCGGGACACCTGGCCTTGGTGGTTGTCGCCTCTGAGCCCGGGGAGGGGGCTGCAGTGGTGGCTGCCGGTGCCTCCCCCCCGCACCCGCTGGGTGAAACGGCCTCCAGCCCCGCCGGGCCGTGGCCTGGCTCTCTCTGCCCGCGGGACCGGCCGGCACCGGCGGGGGCGATCCGCACCGGCGCGGGCGATCCGCACCGGCGCAGGGCTCTCGCTGAGGGAAGACCCCCCCGGACCGTGAGCCCACGTAACGTTAATGGCAGCCATTCAGACGAACGTCCGGGGGGGCATCATCCCGGGGTGTGTTTCGTTTCGAGTTCACGCCTCCCGATCGAGTTCTGCTTTGAACTTCCCGGTTTCCGGACGGTGGGAGGCGTGCGACGGCGACCCCCGACCGCCGGGCGGAACGTGGCGGGGAGACCAGGGGAGTCCCGCCAAGGGGGGAGACGCGGCGGGGACAGTAGTACATACACCAGCGGCCCACGCAGCAAAAAAACGGGGACACCAATTTTGTCTAGCAACGTTCACCCTGAGAAAAAAAAAAAATCAAGCACCTGAAAAAAACGTCCTCATGAATGTTTCTTCCGAGAAACTGAAAAATTCAAAATGTGCTGGAAAAAGTGAAAGGGATTTCCCCCCTCCGGATACGGTGCTTTCCCACTTTAGGCAAGTGAGTTGGCACATGACCCGCTTGGGTGTAGAATCAAAAGAAACCCTGGATATTTGCAAATGTCATCCTTTGGAAGTATTCCCCTGCTGTACCACAGAAAGTTTCCACCTGCAGGAGCTTCCAGTTAATGAACAATTTAATTCAGTTGCAGACATCAACTACAAGAATTAGTTAAGTGTACAAGGAAGTACCAAATTTTGTTTGCATATAGTGGGAATTAATTTTACTCATCTGCACAAGAACAACTGGGAAGGAGTCCAGGGATCAATTACCCACCACCACTGGTGTTAATCTCTGGGCAGTACAGGTTTGTCCTGAAGAGTCCTTCCCCTTTCAAGAGTCCAAAACGTTTTAGAGAAAACTCGGAGACATCTGCAGTGGCTTTGGTTTCACAGTGAAAGCCAGGACACTGTCCTGAATTCCCAACAATCCTGTCATCCCCTGGTGCCACAGCTCTTCAGAGAGAAGCACACATTTACAAGTATTAATTAGCAGCGTAGAAACTACATGGAGATGATCTGCACAAAGAAAAGTAGTAGGTTAAAGGGGATGTGTGTCTGTCTATTTGTATTGATAAATTGCAACTGAGAAATCGGCTGCTGCTGCTGCTGCAGCTGCAGCTTCTAAGGGCAGTGGGTGGTGGCTGGAGATGGAGGGCCATGGGCTTCCCTGGCAGTTGGGCCTTCCCTACCCTCCACCTCAGCCACCACCACTCCTTGGCGCTGCCCCAGCTCCACAGCCAGCAGTGACCTTCCCCAGCCCACAGGAGCTCAAGTAGCAGCTCCCCAATGAAGCGTTCCTCTGCTGGTCACTGATGGCCCTCAAACTCTGAGATTACCTTCAGGCTATAGTCTGTAATGTTTTTTCAGCTGGTTATCAAGATATATCCTGGTTAACAGCATCTTGAGGGGTCTAAGGATGTGCCTAAACCAGCTGGCACCCTAACCTGTTTCAGGAATAGCATATGGGTAAAGTCTGTGCCTGTGTTTGTTTGCATTTTATTGATTTTTTTTCTTCCCCCTCATTAAAATAAAGTAGGACATGTCATTTGAAAGAAGATCTTGATCTTTGACAGAGTGCCTACATGCTAGAGTTGTAAGAAAAATCCATGACATCATAGCTAAATTATTATACTGCTAATGAGACATAAAAACCTCCCTTGATCTGCCAGGTCAGCTGGATTTGTTGTTACCTTCATGTAGTTGTCACCCTCCCAACTGATAGTTTTGGTTTTATCATCACAGGAAAGTGACAGAAGGGAAGGGAAAAAGAGAAGTGAGTGGTGCTCGCTGTGAAAAACAGTGTGTTCAGCTGAAGCCAACAGTTTTTAAAAAATTGTGGAGGGTTGCATTATGGTATCTGGTCTAGGCCTAGCCTGGGAATTAAATAGGGAATTGAATAATCCAAGGAGTTAAATAGGATTGAACTCTGGAGAGTTTATACATTGATAGCAGAATACAGATTTTAGGAGAAAGCCACAGGGATAGGTAGAGAGGGAGGAAATAAAATCTGATATATTTTTGCACTGGTAATGTTGCCCGAGTGATACTGTTGTTCCTCAACAAGCAATTTAAAGAGAAATGCAGTAGATCCAACCAGCTTTTATAAAATGCCTTAATATGAGACATGGCTTAAAGATGTTAAAGAAGTTTAAATTTCTGACATTCAAGACTGGATACACAACCTAGCTGAAAACAGCAAAATACAACTGGTTTCTAGGAAAGTATCTAGAATGCGCAGATAAAAATGGTAATAGACTGCAACATGAATAATCTGTTGGACTAGATGGAGGTTACTCATGGAAAAGGCAAATATGACCTACAATTTATGTGTGTATTGCTATGACATGTAATGGAGACCTGCTGAAGTTGTTCTACAAGCTGTTGTCTGACATACTGTGTACCACTTGGATCCTCAACTTTCCAGAAATCCCTTTTAAAGGGGAAGATGTGCAGAGAGATTACTACGTAAATTTATTTTCCAACAGAGAATTGAAAGAAACAAGATTATTTAGTCTAGCAACATGAAGCACTCCATGAAATAATAAGCAATCATAAGGAGAAGGACAAAAGGCAACAGAAAATTTTAGAACAAATGAGTAAACTGACTGTAATTAATTTTCTCTTAGAAATTACAAGGCTTTTAATCTTCATTAGAGGAGAGTTTGTGAAGAAACTTCTAATTGATTTAGTGAATTCTAAAACTTTACATGGAGGTTGAGCAAATTATGACTAGGATAAGGTCATAAGAACTGATTAACTAGGATGTCTTTTTCTGATCCAAAGCTCCCATGAAGTGGGAATGGGAAACTATATTCTAGGAAAAAATTGATGGTTAACTCAGAAGAATATAATAAAATCCTACCAAAATAACTTGCAGAGAGAAAAACAAGTATTTTTGAAGAAAAAACTGTTGAATTTGGGGAAAGATTATAAAATGTAGTCATCTTCTAACTTCACAGTATTGTACTTGATCAGCTACAGCTTCTGCAGTCTCACAAGTGGTAAGAGTTCTCCTGTTGAATGGTATCATGGTGTGTCACAGTTTTGATCATAGACCCACCACAGGAATTCTAGGTAAGATTCTATTAAGAAATAGATTTGCATTTTGAAAAGTCTGAGAACTGCCATTCTCTGAATTTCGAAAGTCATTGGGTTTTTGCCATCACATAAAGCAGATGATAAGACAAAAAAAATGTGTATTTAAAACATTTTTTTTCAAGCATTTCAAAGCCATCCCCTCTCATTTAAAGGCCAAGTGGTGCACAGACCCCCTCTCACATTGTAAGAAGATTATCTCCCAGAAAACGGCACAACATTTTGTCAGTACAATACTCCCTTTGACTCTACCCAGCTATAAAATAAGATGCAAAGTAGATTACCTGGGATCCTTACAACACATTTTCCGGGCAGCTTTTCAGTGTTTGCTGAATGTTCCAGATGTCACATTCTTCCACAACTTTGTTTCTGATACTTCGGCAATCTGAATAAAATCCTTCTCCTCTGTGGATTATTTTATCTTTACTATGGTAGCTGTCTCCACATAATTTTCTGTTATTTGGCCTAGGTCAAAATTCACTTAAAGGACGATGTGAAAAAACAACACTACCTTTTTTAAAGAAGAATCTTCCCTTCTGTCTGCTTTTTTTTCCAGTGAGGAAAAGCCTTGGGTCTTGAATTTTTATCTACTTTATGGTATTTAAAGATGCAATTAACACCTCTACCAAGTGTATTTCCCTGCTTTGAAGAGGCATGTGGATTGGGATATGTTAGCACCCAGAGAGAGTCATAATAGATTAGAAATTAGCCTGCCTGCTTGGCTTGCAGAACCAGGAATTTCATACATTAGTTATTTTTTTCTCTTCACTATCTTCATTGTTTCCTATGTCAGTAAAATCTTAATGCCATTTAAGTCCTGATGATGTGTTTGTTTTGGAAACAATGTAAAATCAGCATTTTGATTGTGTGTAGTTTTCTAGTTATTTATGCAAAAATGATTTGTTTATTTTTTGAACACATTTGTTCTTTTGAAAGTGAACAAAGCAAAGCTACAGCTGTGTACGTTCTGCTGTAGGATCTGAACTAGCCCAAGGTGTCTCTAAATTAGATTGTGCCTCAGGGCAGTCATGTGCTTCTGTGAACACAGCATTAACCTCTCTGCTTGTTTACAGTCTTGTATCTATGTTAATTAAGGTAATGTAGCTCTTAATCTGCCCCGTGTCTAATTCTGACGCCAGTGTAGGCCCAAAGAAGCAACATCAACTTCTTCCTTGTTTTGAATATATGGTAAAGTAGGAATTTTCTTGAATTATTATCAAGACATTAGTAATGGATCTTGTAGTCTTACTTTTGTGCCTTTTTCGTCCTTGGGAAATCCAATCAATTTATCCTGCAGTGAAATACATTTAAGTGGATGCAGGTTTGTTTACTTGGTTAGTGATAGTAAAGGGGCTAAACTGGTATCTTGTAATTAATTCCTATAGTTATTCCCGTCATTTGCTAAACTGTCTAATGAGTATGCCTCAATGTGAAAAGTCAAGGCATCTCCTGTTTTTATCTCAATGCTGTAATATTTTACTTCTAGCCAGACCTCGCCTGTTTTCTGTAGACTTCAGGTTCTTTGACCTGTAAACATATTCAGAGGTAATGTGACAAATCCCTTACCACAGTCCTTGATTTTTCTCATAGTAAGTTCCATGGATTGTTTTCTACCCTTGGAATCTAATGAGATGAATAGAGAAGAACTAATTATTTCATTTATTTTCAGAAACACTAGTTTCAGTGTTTTCTAGACCTGGGCAGTCTCTTCTGTGTTCTTTCTGCCTGGTTCCCAGTTTGAACAAAAACAAATGAAATTTGAGCCACCTCAGTTACTTTCATCAGCAAATACATGACCTCTAGTGGCGGGCAGTTACTAAAGATTTATGATGTAAAATAAATTCTGCATATACAGAGCAGAACAGGTAAATCCACAAAATTTCTCTCTTAAATGCTATGCTTACCATGATGGCAACTCCTTTTTTTTTTAGCAGTGAATTAAATCTAACATTTATATGGCAGGTGAAAAAGCACACCGTCTCTGTGTGCATTCTGCTTCACTTGCTTCATCCTGAGATCACTTCTACTCAGCGCTGGTGAGGCCAGACCTGGAGTCGTGTGTCCAGTTCTCCCCAGAATGAGAGAAATGGAGCTAATGTCCAGCAAAGGGCCACTACAATGGTAAAGGCACTGGAGCATCTCTTTTATGAAGAAAGGCTGAGAGAGCAGGGACTGTTCAGCCTGGAGAAGAAGAGGGGAAATCTCATCAATGTCTATAAATACCTGAAGGGAGGATGCAGAGAAAACAGTGAGGCTCTTTTCAGTGGTGCCCTGTGACAGGTCTGGAGGCAATGGACACAAACTGAAACACAGGAGGTGGCATCAGAACATCAGGAAACACGTTTGCAGTGTGAGGGTGACCGAGCACTGGGACAGGTTGCCCTGAGAGGTTGTGGAGTCTCCGTCCTCGGACATACTCAAAAGCTGCCTGGATATGGTCTTGAGCACCTGGCTGTAGGCGGTGCTTGAGCAGGCAATTAGACCATATGACTTCCAGAGATCCCCGCCAACCTCAACCACTCTTTCATTCGGTGATCTGTCACAAAAAGATTTCAGCAGCAGGAAAAAAGTGCCTTTTTAGGGGTGGGATGGTATAATTCTCTTGTGTCACGGTGTTAGTTACTATTGACTTTGCCTCTTTACTAACAAAGAACACTGCTGTGAATGTGCAACTAGAAAGAGAGTATATCAAGCATCTCCATTTGGGCTTTTTAAAAAATCCCTGAAAGAAATGTATACAAAAAAAAATTGCTAGTGTGTTAGAGACACCACTGCAAAAGAAGTTCAATCAATATTGGACTGTACAGTGTGTATAGTTAAAGATCCAAAAATAGATGACAAAGTCATATCACTGTAAAATTTGTGTAGTTTTATCATAAAATCATAAAATCATGGAATGGTTAGAGTTGGAAGATCATCTAGTTCAAACATCCCTGCCACGGACACCTTACACTAGACCAGGCTGCTCAAAACCTCATCCAGCCTGACCTTGAACACTTGCAGGGATGAGGCATCCACAGCTTCTCTGGGCACCTGTTCCAGTGTCTCACAACCCTCAGAGTGAAGAGTTTCTTCCTAATATCTAATCTAAATCTACCTCTCATTCAGTTTAAAATCATTATATGTTGTCCTGTAAGTACACTCCCTGATAAAGAGAGCCTGCCCATCTCTCCTGTAGGCCCTCTTTAGGTACTGGAAGGCTGCTATAAGGTCTCCCCAGAGCCTTCTCTTCTCCAGGCTGAATAACACCAGCTCTCTCAGCCTGTCCTCATAGCATAGGTGCTCCAGTCCTCTGATCATCTTAATGGCCCTCCTCTAGACTTGCTCCAGCAGCTCCATGTCCTTCTTGTGCTGGGGGCCCCAGAGCTGGATGCAGTACTCCAGGTGGGGTCTCACCAGAGTGGAGATGAGGAGTAGAATCTTCTCCCTTGACCTGCTGGCCACGCTTCTTTTGATGCCACCCAGCATGCAGTTGGATTTCTGGCCTGCAAGGCGCACATTGCCGGTTCATGTTGAGCTTCTCATCCACCAATGCTTCCAAGTCCTTCTCCTCAGTTCTACTCTCAATCCATTCTCCACCCAGTCTGTATTTGTGCTTGGCATTGCCCCAACCCAGATGCAGGGCCTGGCACTTGGCCTTGTTGAACTTCATGAGGTTTATACAGACCTATCTCTCACGCCTGTCCAGGTCCCTCTGGATGGCATCCCGTCCCTCCAGTGTGTTCCCCCTTGGTGTTGTCAGCAAATTTGCAGAGAGTGCACTCAATCCCACTTGTCCATGTTGCCGACTAAGATGTTAAACAGTACCGGTCCCAATGCCAACACCTGAGGAAAGCCACTTGTCACTGGTCTCCAATTGGACATCGAGCTTTTGAGCACAACTCTTTGAGTGAGGCCATACAGCCCATTTCTTATCGATCTGTCTCCCGTGTCTCTCCAATGTCGTGTGGGACGCTGTCTAATGCTTTGCACAAGTACAGGTAGATGATGTCAGTTGCTCTTCCCTTATCCACCAATGCTATAATGCCATTGTAGAAGGCCACCAGATTTGTCAGGCTCAGTTTGCCCTTAATGAAGCCATGTTGGCTGTCACCTATCACTTTGTTATTTTCCATGTGCTTTAGGATAGTTTCCAGGAGGATCTGCTCTGCAATCTTGCCAGGCACAGAGGTGAGACTGACTGGCCTGTAGTTCCCCAGGTCTTCCTTTTATCCCTTTTTAAAAATGGGGGGAATTTTTCCTCTTTTCCAGTCAGTGGGAACTTCACCAGACCGCCACGACTTCTCAAATATGATGGATGGCGGCTTGGCAACTTCATCTGCCAGGACTCACGGATGCATCTCAGCAGTACCCATGGACTTGGGCACCTTCATGTTCCTCAGCTGGTCTCAAACCTGGTCTTTTCTTACAGTGGGTGGTTCCTCATTCTCCCAGTCCCTACCTTTGCCTTCTGTGACTTGGGCATGGTATGGTTAGAGCCCTTGCCGGTGAAGACTGAGGCAAAAAAGTCATTGAGTACCTCAACTTTGTCCATGTCCCAGAGACCAAGTCTTCCATTTTCTCATGGAGAGCACCCACGTTTTCCCTAGTCTTCCTTTTGTCACTGACATACCTATAGAAGCTTTTCTTGTTGCCGTTGATGTTCCTGGCCAGATTTAGCTCTATCTGGGCTTCACCTTTCCTAACTTGATCTCTGGCTGCTCTGACAATTTATCTATATTCCTCCTTGGCTACCTGTCCTTGCTTCCACCCTCTGTGTATTACTACAATACTTGATTTCTCCTGTCTTCAAAACTGACAGGAGAGATACCTGAATTTTCTCAGAACTCTCATATTTTTCTGAGAAAAGGATGTTTTTAGTTTTGAAATATCTGTTGTGTTTTAAGGGATTGATCAATTGATATGACATACTTTGCAATTCAAGGTATCAAGATTATATGGGTTTTGCAAACTATCGCCACACAGTGCATGAACAAGACTTCTTATCTGCTAGATATTTCTATCTAGGTGTCAGGTATATTTTCAGGTAAATATATAAATGATGAATTTGTTGCTTTTATTTTCAGAGGTGTCTTAATGTCAAATATTTCAAACTGCTCTAGCCTTTTACAGGAGATTTTTACCATTAAGTGCAATAAAATTGAAATTACACAATTCTGTTCCATGTTTTTATTGAAGCCGCATAAACTTGCCCAGAAGTTTTCAAGGATTTTCCCTCTTTCAAAATATATAAAACTCCTGTTAGTTTAGGAGACTTAAGTATGATTTCATTCACTAACTATTATCCTCCTGGCCAAAAATAATGTTTCTGTGAGTGATTCTTGTGCAGTTTCGTTTTTAACTGATGTGCTTAGTCATGAAAATTATGTGAAATATAGAAGCTGGAAAGTAATAATATGTATTACAAAATAGAGAATTTGTGCATGAAAATTTTTAAGTGGATGAACTTTCTGGAATATTGGAATATCTCCATCAAAAAAAATGATGTATTAACAAATCAAGCTTTAAAAATTGTCTTGCACAGACAAAGCTCTAAAAATGAAGCTTTCCAGTTGATGATTGCCTTTTATATTTCTCTTAACCTAGAAAAAACCCCAAATACTGATACTAACTTTGAAAAGCAAATACAAAAATTAAAAGTTGTAATTGACAAAAAAAAAGAAAACTCAAAAGTCAATTGCACGGGAGTTTAAAATATTTTTAGCTGCAATCTAAGCATTTTTCTTGTCCAGCAGTGCACTGAATATCAGGTTGATCAAGTAGATTTAATTCACAGGATACATAAAAATAGATGTAAGGAAAAAAAGGAAAATACTCCAAGTCCTTTGTGTGTTAGCCCTTACCAAATGCAGTAGCCAAATTATGAAGTTAAGCTATTACAGGATTTTTTGGCAAAGATTCTCTAGTGATTAAGTGATTTATTTGACTAATAAAGAAATCTTGATCTCCATTAAATCATTTATTTTTAAGGAGAAATTATAGAGAAAATTCTCATTTTAGAGGTCCATAGCACACTAAGTTCAATTACAGCTTAGTTTATACATAGAATCATAAAGTAGGTGTTGTTCAGAGAAACTTTAATATTATATTTCTATTTCTTAATTTCTGATTGAGGGATTGTATCTACCAGTTTTTAAAAATTTCTTTGTATACAGTTCAGCTTTGTGCTAGATTTTTGTTTGGACTTTTGTAATGAGAAATGTAATGGAACAAGATTTCTCTTTTGGGGCACGTAACTAAAATATCCTGGTCATCATTAACTATTCTACTGAAGATGACCTGGTAGGGAAGTTGAAGCTCTGACAAAACAGAAGTAAGCCAAACTAATGGCCTTCCATTAACTAAATCACATTCTTATTTTTACATCATACACTAAGTAACTAAAGTAGGTGATGTTAAAGAAGCCTTGCAGAAGGAAAGGGCTGCATTCAGCAAGAGTGAAAGAAAAAAACCAAAACCCTTTATACTAAGCATATTTAACAGACAAACCACAGCAACAGAAGAGTAATAGAGTGAAAAAGGATCAGAGGATTTACAGCCATTAGTAAATCACTAAATACAACAGGAGAGGGTATAGTATACCCACCAGAAGCGGCAGGAGACATATCACCAACAGCAATGCATGGGAAGATTTTGACAGATCTGGGGGCGCTTCATGCTGCCACCAGTTCAAGGGATCCAAGTTAGAGTAGCCTGCTTGTATTCACAATGGATTGTTAAACTCAATCTTGTTCTGGGCAAAAAAACCCACACTGTTTTAGCAGTCTAATCAAGGAATTATTGTTAGTCCAACTTTAGTTAAAGTCCAGGCTTTAACATTTATAGTTCAAGTTATATACACTTAAAATGACATGCATAAATAGTGTCCACCCCTTTCTTTGGTGTTATATTCACACTTTCACAGACCCTCTGGTTCTCAAGGTTGATGGCTTCAGTTTGCGTTGTCGGGGGGAGTCTCGCAAGCCATTAGCATCCTGATCTCCAAGCAGACCAAGCGAAGTCCATACTTCTGCCATACTGGCAAGTCCTGAGGCCTGTCTCATCAGCTGAACGCAAACCCTGTGGCTTGCTACAAGCAATGACAGCCATATTTACCATTGGTCTTTTCACATACACAACTCAAAAAAGGATATTGTAAAGGAAGACCCAGGAGAACACGGCAGCCTATGGACCTATCTACTACTAGTCAGCACCTCTCGGCAGGTGAGGATCACCTGAGTAATTAGCTAGCAGTCTGTTTCAGGCATACTCAGATTTCCCCATAAAAAGTCTAAATTCTCCAGGTGGAGACATCAGCACTGACACATTGAGGTTGCGAAACCTCAGGAGGCCTGAGGAAGGAAAAATCATGTCCAGACTAGCAGAAAGTCTTGAATGGCACTAGATAGGACTGTGTAAGGGGAAACAGTTGTTTGAGAGCCCAGGCAGCATAACTTTTAAGCTAAGGTCAGGGAGCAGCAAGGGCCAATGGCTGCATCCCTAGTGCTTTCCTTTTGGCATCAGAAGCACAGGATGGACTTTTGCAGCCTGGCTGAGGGACTGTTATAAGAAAAAGAATAGGGAAGATAACAGAAGCTGTTATAGAGGGCAAGAAAGTGAGCAGTGGCTGAGGCTTGGAGACAATATAGATACATCACTGTTAGACTCGTGAACATGATGAAGGCAGTACATTCACAATCGGTTTTGTCAAGGAGCACCAGCACTTCCTGCTGTGCAAGGGCTGGGGAGCTAGGCGCCAAGGGCAGCATCAAACCAGGCAGGAGGACCTGAGCTTGATGCAGCTGCCAGGGGAAGCGGTGGCAGCCCCCCACTTCTCCCAGCTCTTGCTCACGTGGCTCTGCTCCCAGGGCAGCATGAAGCCAGGGAAGAAGAAATTCTTTACTGTAAGGGTGGTGAGGCACTGGAACAGGTTGCCCAGGGAAGCTGTCGATGCCCCATCCCTGGAAGTGTTCAAGGCCAGGCTGGATGAGGCTTTGAGCAGCCTGGTCTAGTGGGAGGTGTCCCTGCCCATGGCAGGGGGGTTGGAACTAGATGATCTTTAAGATCCCTTCCAACCCAAACCGTTCTGTGATTCTGTGATGTCTGGGTCATCTCAGCGCTGGCATGAGCACAGGCAGGGAAAGCCAGAGGAGAGATGGGTGGAAGGAAAGAGGATGGTGCACTGGAGACCCTGACTGATCTGATTAAGAAGTAACTCATGTTAAGAAAATTTGTTCAAATTTTCATGGACGACATCATATTAAGTAGCTCCAGATATGCATCTCTGCCACCTGTTATTTCTTTAGTTGCTATTGTGTGCTTTTCTTGTTTTGTTTTACAGCATTGCATACATGGAAATGACAAACAGCTGGGGGGACACAGTCCTTTAACTGTGTCAATGTCCTTCCATGTCCTTCAACTGTAAGCTATTAGCAACCTTACTTGAACCTTAGATAGTCTTTTAGTTGTTCCGAGCATGCCGCTCACACCCATGCAGATGCAGAAGGTTTAAGTAGTTGTTAAAATTCATTCTGACTTTAAAAATATTTCAGACTAATAAATTACCACCAAGGAGAAAGTGACAAACTGATTACACTAAGAGTATATTCTCTTTGGAAGAGTGCTAGTCGTCCAAGGGAAACTTTGAGGAGGAATTAAGCAGAATGGAAAGCATTCTAAATAAATGAAGACTGGCAAGTAATCCAAGAGGTAGAGGTCACAACCTGGGTGTAAGGGAGAGGAAACAAACTGAGCTTGTTTAAATATAGCAGCCAAAACTACTTTATAGAGACAACACATCAGTAATTTTCTAGTAAATCTGATGCCATCTTAACTTGTCCCTGCTGTGGTTCCAGTATTCTTGCTACTGGTATTAGGTGTCACAATTACAAGTTATGCTAACACATGCCCCAGCTAACATTTGGAACTGGTGTGACACCAAACATTTTTCACTAAACAATTATCTAACTCTTCACAATTTTAAATAAAATCCTGCTGAGAGATGTGTTCCCTTGGGGAACTATGCATATAGCTTAATGCACCAGTTTCTGGGAAGAGCATTTAAAAGCATATGAAAACCAGAGTATTACTGATATAACTGTGCATTTCAAATACATGTTTAAACGTGTAAATCCCCAAAGAGAAGTTGAAACTGTCCAGAAGAAGGGAAAAGGAAGTTTTCAAGAAGGTTTTAGGGTGGAATTACAAATACTGATTCTCAGTTCAAGTATGCCAGAAGTAGGTATCCCACTGACTGGAGTTATTTTAAAAGCCTGATGTAAGAATATAATCATAATGAAAACCTGACACTGTTGAAGCTGAAGGTTATCCTGACATTTACATCTCTGGGAAAGGATTTTTTTCCTTTGACTATACACATTTCATACACTTTATCCACTCTAATAATCACCTTGGCATCAATGGGACTCCTGTGTGTGTAGGAGAACTACAATGTGTATTCACCATCAAGAATGTACGAACTCTCAATGACTTCAATATTCTTCCATAAATGTAGGAGAAAGTGCTTGCTTAGGAAATACTTTTCAGAGGATGTTAACAAAATTCCCATGTGCCTCTAGTAGCAGATCATGTGACAAATAAATTCATTACGTGGGAACAGGAAAGTAAGATAGTCCTAAAAATTTGATAATTTTGAGGATTTTTTAGTTTAAGCCAGGTAAAATACATTAAAAAATATGTTAAGAAGTATAAAATATTACAAAATATAAAATAATCTACAAACATTAAAAATTAATATAAAAGTTATTTACCTTAAAACAGTTTCATCATGTAAATGTTTTTATGGGATGAAACAAAAAAAGATGCTGGATATTTTTATAAAACTCTTTATGGCATTTATTTTTCACAGGCAGCATCACTGTAAGATGTGTTACATATGAAATCTTTTAAAATTCAGTTCATAAAAAACAGTGTGCCCAGTTTATGTTATGTGGCATCACGTTTAATTGATTTAGCCGTAAACATTAAGGTAAATCCACAGCACTAAACCCAGCAATGCAGTGAATGTTTGAAATTTTCACGAGAAAGTAAGAACTAAATGCAGTAGCAGTTATGAAAACTAAACTTCTACCCAATCAGTCACCCCATGGGTTTACTACTAACATCAAGTCTGAATAAAATTTGAAGGCAGTGTTCAACCATGCATCACCCTGCATGCCAATGTAATTCCACAGAGACTCAGGCTCTCTTTCAGAACCAGATTAAGCATTCCAAAATTCTGGCTTTGACCTTCAGAAATAATCTCATCAGTCAAATCTGTAGGACACGTGTCTGCTGCAAATATGTGGAGAGGATGAGGAAGGAGAAGGGGAGAGAAAAAAAGCGGTTTTAAAGGAAGGGGTTGTTCATATCCTACCCCATACTTGGACCACTGTTAACTGTCTCAGTTCATCCTTAATGTTGAGATGGTTGTGAAGACAGGTCCAGCCACTTTTACCTGTTACATACTTTAATTTTTTTATAAATACATATTATTGGCATAATTCCCTTTACATTTTCCTGTATAATATTTCAAACTCACTTTAATTCACTTTTATGTAATTTCTCCATTGAGAAAGGAAAAATTATAAAAGTAGCCTTATTTGAAATCTACATATCTGAATGAGAACTTTCCAAAAACTTTCTGTAACAGTAAGTTTGGACTCCATGTTGTAATTAGTAAATTCAATTCAGATGTTGAAGCAATAAGCTTTTATCTTTAATTAATTAAATGCATGGCTATCACTTTACAATTCTGATATTTAAAAGTCATTTGGAAGTGTGAGAAAGCAGTCTGCTATTCTTCCATAATGCCATTTTTGTTCGAAAAAATAAAATTAAAATTAGATTCATGTTAATATTAAGAGTATAACATTTCAGGAAATATAAATTAGTAGCAAGTCTCAAGCTGACAATTTTCTATCTTGCTAAAATAGGTAACAGCTGGATAATTTTCTAAGTTCCTATTTCAGGTAATACAATTGTTTTATGTTCAGCAATTTGAGATAGAAGAACTGGTATAAAAATGGTATTCACATAAAGTAAAAGAACTAAAAAACCACACTGATTCCGAGAAAAAACAGTGGCCGCATGAGGTCTCAAGTGTACAAAGTTAACTGCAATTTCACTTGGCCTTCCTGATGCTTGGAAGTTCAAGGAGAGGGCTTTAAATAGTACTGCTGAAATGAGAAAAAGAAAAAAACCAAAACTTTTGTAGGGGTTTATTATCCTTTCCATATTCTGTGTGATAGAATGAATTCAGATTTTGAAATAATTGGTTTCTTTCACTACCATTTTGTTTAGCTTTGTATTCACAGACATTGGTATACTCTGGAAATACCTAACTTACTGCTACTGCTTTGGTCTTCATCTGCTTGCAAGCTAGCGTTTGATTAGCCAGTTTAGTGGATTTAGACCACAAAGTTTTTCTCAATAGTGTATTTAGGAAAATGTTTACTTATTTCATAAGACAAATACTCTAGAATCTGTGTTTCTTTTTTTCCCATCTTGTTTATTTAGCAGTATTTGTTTTCAATAAAAAAATTGAAAGTGCAATTTTGTCTCACAAAAACTTCTTACAAAAAGGACAAAGGAGTTCAATGCATAAAACTATCTTTCAGTTATCTATTATTTGAATTTAATGTCTAGCTTCTAAAGGCCTAAGAACACCTTATGGCTAAAGGTGAATAATGCACTCAATTATAGCAGTGGTCATTACCCCGTGATTTCAACATAAGTTGAAAGCACAGGCATTAGGTCTAGTCTGTGCTATGAGTCAGCAGGGCTCAGATCAGTATCTGCGTTTCAGCCAGCTGCAAAGCAATTGCCCTGTTAAACTGGAAGCGGTGTGTTAAGAACTGGCCTGTGCCCCAGAAAATCTGAGTGATGTGACCAACAGGAGAAACTGGCCTTTTCAGTGCATGTCTCTTGAGAAGACAACCTCACCACAACTTCATAAAACTTGCGACAATGAGAAGGGATAGCAAGCAAGGGCAGGTTGTCTAGCACCCGCCAGTTACAGAGCAGTTTGGGAGGTTCAGTTCTAAGGCACAGGACAAAGAGAAGCTTGAGCATGTTGCTCTGTCAATTCACTGGGGGAGGACAGAGAGTTTGTTCGGTTGGTTATTGGTCAGGCAGGAGCCTGGTATTGGAATTTAGGTTATAAAAAACCCTCAAAAAATTGCTGGTAATAGTATTAAAAGATACCTTTACTCCTCGATAAAGAAAAGGAATGTAACAAGCAATAGATGTGAGCAAATTTATGTATCTGTGATCATATAAGTGAAGGCAGAACTGCATATTATATTCTCATCCGCATGATAAATGAATTTTGTCTGGCCATAAAGGAATGAAATTTATTGTTTCTCAGCTTTGACACTTACGGTTTTAGCATAAGAAAAATATTGTTGAGAAATGGGTGAACTGCCAAAATGCCGAAAAGTTAAAGCGATCTGCACAATGGCTAGAAGTTCCAATAATGTTTGTGGCTCAGCTTCACCAAGTATTGCAGCTCCTGTTTGGAACATCGGGGTCTGCTGGACACTGTGACAGTCTGTTTCTGTAATTTCTTTATTATTGTGTTTCACACTTGGTGCCTACAATAAAACCAGGCATATATTTTGCTGTCCTAATGGTATCTTACCTTAATGAAAAACGTTTAGGGCTTGAGGGGTAGGGGTGTATATTTCAACTGACTGTAAGAATGCCACTTTTAAAGATAGTATTTCTGGAATTATGTTGCAATGTGAAATCAATAGTGTGACTGAAACCTCTTGCATAACAGAATACCTGAAAGATTCCTATATTCTTATTGTTCAACAGAAACTAGCAGGTACCTAGTCTTTAGCTGCATTTTGGGAGAACAGGGAGGAACTCAGCAAGAAACACAAAGGAATTCACTGGCAAGAAAGAATGTTTTTCTTCCAACTATGACTTTCTAGCATTGTCTCTTTCTGCGAAATTTTCATTCTTAGGGCTAACTGTGCCTCTATGACAGAACTCATGCTGGAGCAAAAATGAGGCATCCAGTCCCAGTGATAGTTCTAGAACAAGGTGATTTCCTGATTTGCTATTGGAAACATGGAGAAAAAGCTATGAGACTCTGAGTCATCCCCTGCTGCAGTTTATTTTACAGTCACTTATGCATACTAAACTAGCCTATTTTTTTGCCCAGGCACAGACCATTACCAGAAATTACCTACTGCACCGAGTGTATAAGCACTGCCTGAATATTTCAAAAGCTGTGTTTGTGCTAGCAGGTGTGGAAAACCAGAGGCCAGTTCTGTAGCTGTCACGACATGCCCCTCTAAGAGAAGCTTAGACCAGTAATAAATCAGCCAGGGATAGCTGGGGAGGTAGGCTGTTGGGGAAGTTCCTTGTACCTCTTCCATTTCTCCCTAGCCTCTCCTACCTCACATTTCTTCTTCCAGAGTTTGGCAGAATCTTTCTTTCTGTCTCTGAAAAGACAATAAACATGCAAAGCTTTCTATAATAACTGATACAATTGAATGAACTGTGACGCAGGAAAGGAAGGGTTAATCAGCAAACTGCCCATGACTACTTCATCAATGCAAAGCGCTCAAAAGACAGGCTGGCTGCAGTTCTTTCTGCCAAGAAAGCAGCTGAGATTTCAGGGATGGCAACTATTGCAGGAGCATCAAATCGTCCCGTCATCAGCAGACATGCCATCATGTTCTCCACACTCCTAGTGGCCTGACTCTTCAAGGCTTTCCATCTCTGCCCTGCCAGCTTCCTGGGCTCTGTACTCTTTGGATTTTTGCTGCATAAAAGTTTTGAGCTGGATCTTGTTAATGCTTGCTAACACTAACAGAAACATTGATTGTATTGTTTCTATTGGATTCCCTTTTTAAGTGTGTACAAGCAATAAAGTCAGTAAAATGCTGTAGAAAATATACATGCGGTTGTTACTTGAATAAAAATTACTTTTTTTAAACCAATACTAAAAAACAGTCATTGCACATTCTATGAAACGCTCAACCATGGTTTCTAAATACTGTTCATGCTGTTCATGCCAGTGTCTTTGAATTTCCCAAATTATGAATAGTGCTGCATTTAACTTAATTTCTTCCTTTAAACTAGACTTGGCTCAGCCAAGTTTTTTAGCCACAAGGAAGTAATTTTCTTCTGTTTCAACATTCCATGCCTGTTCTCAGAAATCTCCTTGGGTTTCAGTTGGCTTGAAACTGGAGGTAAGGCTGAGTGGTTTTGTTCCAACTTAGCCAGTGCAATTTCACAAGAGCTACTTGGGTAGCAGCCAGAGGTGGAGAATGTAAATACAAACGATCAATACCACCACTGGGAACACTGTTTTAGAAATAAGTTATTACGTTGATGTCCAGTTAAAACAATTACCTGAAGATTTAAAGGCAGTAAACCATGGTAAAGCTAGAGTAAATAGGGTGTCTCAATGGCACCGTCTTCATTTGTATCCTCTGACCCTCTGGCCGGTGGCATTGTCAAGACAGACAACAAGCTGACTCAAATTCCAGACAGAGGAAACTTACTATAGATGTATAATTTACATCTTTAGTTTATTATGGTAGAATGGAATTATGTTGCTGGACTGGATGCTAGTCATTTGTTAGTGAGTTTAAGTTACTAGTGCACTGAGTTCAAAAAACACAGGCGGACTATTGCCAAGAATTCATCATTAGCAAAGATAAGGTTCTGAAAAAAACATGTGGAAGTCTGAGTTTGACTAAGTTTCTGAAATAATTTCTCCTCAGACCCTAAAGCACAGCAATTAGAGCTCATGTGCTGGTTTCCTAGTGTGCTTTAGGCATTATGTTTACTTAACAGAATCTAACTAATAGAAATACCATTTTTGGGCAAGGTTCCTGTTCAATTTGAAAGTTCCCAGGACAGGTGTTATAGTGAGACTGGCAATAATTTTCTCCTCAGTCCCTAGGCAACACATTTGTTAAAATACATGCTTTTCTGCCACTGCATGCAAATGAAACTTCTACTAGGTTTTGTTTAGGAGTTTGATGTACACTGTAACAAATATTTTACATTTATTATTGCCATTGTTTCATTTGACATTTCGCATTTATTATTGTCATTGTTTCAATTGACAAGTGCTATTTTGCTACTATTGTTATTTTGCAACGGTCCACAAGAAGTGATTAATTAACCAGCAGTTTCTAATAAGGGTGTTTTTAAAAAACCACAATGAACAACTGTGCAACGTGTAATGATGCCGTAACTAAAAGTAAACAGAAAGGCATGAGGACTTTGGGCATGACCCCCAATTTGTTTATTAAAACAAAGCACAGCAGCTTAACAAAAGCATTTTCTCTTCTGCTACTGCTCTCTGCTGCTTTTTTTCCTTTTCTGATGCCGCTTGGATTTTAAAATTAATTTCGTGATGGAAACCCTTCCAGAAAGAGAATGGGGCAGCGTGGGGCGGGTGCAATGGCCATCGGAAGGAAAGATCTGGCAAGGCCCTGCCAGCAGCAGAGGGTAACTCATCCACAGCATCTGGGCTCACATGCAGCCTCTTCCTCCACCCTACTCCTACAGTTCTTCCTCCATGCTAGGGCACAGTGGGAGCCAGACATTCCCATGGGACAGGAGATGAGGATAATACCAGGCAGGGCCTGGCAGCCAGGGCTGGTCACACCACCCCAGTGAGGAGCAGGGGGCATCAAGGACAGCCCCAGCCCTGGGCATTGGGCACTTGCCTGGGCATGGGAATGGCTTCAGTGGGGCCCAGCTTGGCAGGGACCATGGATAGGCAGGGCAGGGCTGTGGGGAGCTGGAGAAGGTCCTTGCTGTGGCACCACTGTGGCATCACCAAGGGAGGGGCTGGTGGCCCCAGAGGGCTGGGATGGGGTCCTGGCCCGTGGGCAGGTGAGGGGAGCCCCAGGGAGGCCAGGCAGGGACAGCCAGGGCTGTCAGTGCCCTCAGGACACTGGCAGCTGATATAAAGAGTAATAATGCATGTCTCTTTTCAATAGAAGTCATTTATGGTTACTTAAAGCTTTTTGAAGACATTGTTATGGAAAAGTAAAAATTCAAGTGCCGTGTCTGCTCCATCTTTGCTGTGCCTGTCTTGGATCTTTACTGATTTGTGGAAGGACAAGGTCCCCCTCTGAACTGAACTGGAGTTAAATTCAGGTTTATATGTGGGCCTCTCTTATTTTCTGGTTTCAGGAATTAGTAATGCACAGGAACTCTAATGTTAAAATAGCATTGAGACCAGATGGCTCATTTCAGATGGCCTAGTAGCAAGGCAAACCTTACTTTTTTATGTTGGCATTTGTATGGATGGAAACCCATTCTGTGAGTATAATGGAGTTTCCATTCACAAACAGAATTTCTGTCCTCAGTGGTTTCAGTAACAACTGAGGAAAAAGATGAAAATGGAGGAACTAAATACTAGAAGTTTCCCAAATTTCACAATCTGAAGTCTTCCACCCAGTTATTACTTTCTCTTACAAATCTGTTAGCAAAATAAAATATTAATATTTTGTTAAGCAATGATTCATTGAGGAAGCTTTATTGACATTACATACTGCTCCTTGTTGCTAGTAGGATCAGAACTGAAGCCATTTAGTTTACTGTAGGACAAGTTACTTTTCGGATAAAAGGAAACTGTAAAAGATGTATTGCTAATTTGGTTGCACTTAAAACAGGTTTTCACTACAGAACTAAGAAACTATATCCCTGCACTTCATTTTGTCTCTCTAACACTCCCTCCTGTATGTCCTGATAATGTGGACAAAAGCAAATTCACCATCTTTTCCCTAAAATCCTCTCTGCTCCCATTCCAAGTTACAGTGTCATTCTCACTTTCATCCAAAACTGCGAGGAAAGGGTTGCTAATTCATCTTCTACCCTTTCTCATGTTCATGGGTCCATGGACTGTAGTCCTTAGGAAATGCTGTTGACAAGATCCATTTCTGGCCTGTCAGACTGTCGCTTTTATCTGAATAGCTCTACTTGATTCTTCTTCTCTTCCCCACCAAACTGGAGGTCTGCTTTTGTTTTTTTCTTTTCTTTTCTGTTTGTTTGTTCTGATCTATATTGTACACCAGTCTTTCTTCTTTGTGTCCTTGTACTTCAAGCAATAAATACATTTAATTAAGAATATGTTGCACTGTTCTTCTACAAAAAAGGTGTTGCTTACTGTATCCTCGATTTTTTGCGTGTTGATTTCAACAGATGACTACATCAATGATGAAGTCACATTCTCAGCATTGGCTGTTCCTCTGGGAACTCATCTGCTGTGAAATGGAAAGAACATACTTTTATATAATTTATATCCTTTAAGTAAATAAATTGGATATATTGGTTCTAACTTAAGAAAAGTAAGACATGAGTAAATTTTTTAATTTGTATGTGAAGATTGTAAAACAATCCCTGTGCATTTTTCTCAGTCTTCACATGACTAAGTGTATATAAAATTTGGAAACATGCTAAAAACAAAATCCTGGAATAGTCTGGTTAAAGAGATACAGAGAATTCTGCTTGTGTCCCAAACTTCCGTATTTGGGATCTCAGAAGTTAGCAAGTATCATAGTTTAAATATTGGTAAGCCTATATAAAAATGTACCAAGGAAAACTCATTGTAAATACTACGTTTATATTTAAGATATTATTTCTGATTCTTAGAAAAAAAATAAAATTGAATTGCTAGAAATACTAATTATTGGATGAATATAGGAATGTCTGTTGTTACCACGGCTTTCAATTTTAGAACTGAAGTGAGAAATACAGAATGCAATATACTTATGTATACACTCAGATTAATTCTAGTCTTCCTTTTATGTGAATTAACTCCAGCAAATAGAAGCAGAAAGAGAGAAGTGCCCCACAGATACCACTGGTTCACCATTTGCTATCTGATAGTCTGAACCAAAACCTGTGTCATTTTTAAAAGAATACTAAGGTGAACATTTCTGAATATACGCCTTGCAATGTTGTTGTAAAGGAAGGTAACCTAATTTTGATGACTCACAAAGAAATAAGTGTTTTTAGTTTTACATTTAAACAACGATTTTTCAAACTTTAAGACACTATTAGAGAGAGCGGTGAATCACCAAGTACAAAGTGGTGGGCATGCTACTGAACAGGCTGCTGAGGATGCTCTGTTGTAGGAAATCAATTCTTAGAGAGATTAACTCAATAACTGCGAGCACTGGGAATCACTCATCCCTTCAAAACTCGATTGCATTATAAAGGGATGGCCATTAATGCTTGGAATAAATTCCAAGCTGTGTGTTTGAACAATGCAAATATTCTAATATAGGCAAAGTCTGTGTATATTGCTGACTTTCCGCCTCGTAAAAGGTTGGTGTACAGCAGCAGAGGTATCACAAGCAGAGAAACTACCTCTTTTTCTAGATACCTTTCCCAGCTGCCTGTCTATTTCAATTCTTCCACTTTATTCATATGAGGAAAATATGATGGAGTCAGGTTAGAGATCTCTAGTCTCACGTTTACTCTAGTTGCCTGGTTTCTTGCCTGGGTGCCTCGATCTGTGTAAGGAATTAAAGTCTCATACCACACTTATGTATATCTACCTATTGGCTATTTAGAACTGAGCATGAAATTTTAGTCCCTTAGCCAATCCCGAGAGAATATGCTCCTTTTCTGAGAACACTGACGAAGAGTATTAGTAGGCAGTTATGCCTTGCAGGATTTTATAAGGCTCCATCTTGTCATTCTTATTAAATGCCACGTAAAAGGACTAATAAGGACACTTGGACAGACATTTTGACACTCTCAGGTGATACTGCTTTTCAGCTCTACATCTCTATATATCAGCTATTTCTCTTCAGCATTGTCTAGCAAAGATTTGTGCTCAGTCCAGACAAGTAGTGGCAAGCTAGTTGAATCATCATTAGAAACAACACCCTCTTTAATGAGGAAGAATACCCGCAAATTGTTTTTCATGTTTGTATATGGGCCTTGTCACATACAAAAATTATGTGCAGGTAGCTGCTACAGACAGGAATACATGGTGGAAAAGATGCCTTTCTCTTTACTTAAAAAAAAAAAAGATTGCTGCGGCTGTCAGTTGTCATCATTATTTAAGGTATAAATTACAGACCCATATAATACATGAATTGTTTTGAAATATGTTATTATGAAAAATTTGCTTCTCCTTTTATTATGTGATTATTCACAACAATAGTTTTGGATTTGTGGTTAAAACAGAGTTGGTAACACACGAATGTTTTGGCTGTTTCTGAACAGTGTCAAGGATTTATCTTTTTCCTACTCTTCATGACCCCTGCTAACCCCCCTCCCTGCAGTGAGCAGGCTGGGGGTGGGCAAGAGATTGGGAGGTGACACAGCCAGGAGAGCTGGCACCAACTGGCCAAAGGGATATTCCCTAGCCTATTATGTCAGGCTCAACAATGAAAACTGGAGGTAGAAGAAGGAGGAGCGTGGTTTTGGCTTCCAAGGTGTCTATCACTCAGAGAGTGGCTGAGCATTGGTCTGCCTGTGGGAGGTGGTGAGTGATTGCCTGTCCATCACTTCTCTTTTTTTTTTCAATTTCTCTTTCTTTCACCTATTAAATTGTGTTTATCTTGATCCATGAGTTTTCTTGCTTTTGTTCTTCCTATTCCCTCCCCTGTCCCACTGGAGTGAGTGAGTGAGTGAGTGGAGTGAGTGAGTGAGTAGCTGTGTGGGTGGCTTGGCTTCTGGATGAGGTTAACCCACCACATCGAGAAAAAATTTTAAAGTTTTCCATAGACTCCATGACTCCAGTTGGGTCTTGTATGAAATTTACGGTGAGCGTATTGATCCAGATAGCACCCAGTTGTTTCAAATCTTACTACTTTAGGCAGAAGCTCACTACAAAGTTCTTGCAAAGCCATAATTAGTACAAGGGACCAAGGTAACAGCCTGCGCATTGAGAACGAGAACTATTAGTCCTCTCTTGTGAAAAGTTTCATCAGATCTCTGCAGAGATTTTTACAGCCACTATAAAACTATCTCTATGAAGATACTTTCTTATTATCCAGATACAATTTTTTTTTTTATTACAGTGACTCTGTAACAAAACCAGCAGTGTGAAGAGGTAGAGAAGTCCTGGTTTTTTTAACAAAAAAGATAATCTGTTGGACAAAATGGTAGATTTCTGTCTGAGAGAATTCATAAAGTTGTGTATTTGTCCCAAAAAGATTTGCAATAAGCTGGGATAAGTAGTTGATGCTGTTTAAAGAACAGAGATAAATCTGTCAAGAAGTAAAATATCTTCAAGACTTTTTGGTGGGGGGGATTAAAAGGAACAGGTCACATCATTACATTTCTAGAATTTAGCAGTTAATACTTCCTCTTTGCTTTAGATGGGGTGAAATTAACTTTTAAATCTAGCTTTCTATGTATGTAAAATACGTAGGCAGATCTTTTTTTCAGATTTCACTGAAGAAAAAGGAGAAATCCCTAATGGAAATTTGCTTTTTAGGCCAAAATTTATTTAAAGATATCTTAGAAAAAATAAGTATTTGTTACAACAAAAAAAAATTTAATCACAGCTTCAGATTTCTGTTAAAGGAGATTTGGTTGAAAAACTTATCTAGTCCTCAATTTATTACTGACTATAATGGGTAATTGTTTCTCATCAGAATTGCTTATTTTTCCTTTTGATACTATTAAAGTGGAGTCTGTCTGTATGCTTCAAAGTGGAAAAATGAAAACATGACATGGTAATGTAAATAGCAAAAGCTTTTCATTTAACTGACTGTTTCTTTTTGTACTGAAATGATCAGTTACAGTGCATAATCCATGTCAATTTCATACGTCTTATTGTTTCTTTTGTGCTATAGACTATTGTATATATGAGTTCATAATCCTTACAAAAACGTGCTCGTAGCACTTGATAATAATCACATTCTTCATGAACTAGCAAGGAAGTTTGCATCAGCCACCCTCCTCCTTTCCAGCTGCCTGATTTTTTCACACAAGGTGCTGTGTGGAACAAGACATGAACACGATCGGTGATGAATTTTACCTACTGTGTTTGCTGAGTGCAGACTATGTTTGCAAAGTTAGAATGATAAAAAGGAACACAGTTGTAAAATTTGTAGGATGATTCCCTATTGAAATACTGTAACTGATCATCAGTACTAGGAGAATGAAGTGACTTACTCTTCTATATGAAGTCTTATTGTCTGCAGTAGCAGAACAAATATGATCCTCTCTTCTGCTGAGGGATATCTTTTGTCTCACAGTTTCCTGTATTAGGTCAGCAAGCCACCGCGTTATTCCATCATTTTTATTTTGGTTTGGGTTTTGTTTCATATGATGCCTTTAGATGTCTGTAAGTTAATGCTTAACTTTTAAGTACACCATGCTTAGGAGAAGATTTCAGTTCTTATCTAAAAATCTCTAAAGTGTTTTCAAGGTGTCCTCGGATTGTTTTTGTTCATAGAGGATATTTGCTATTTTAAATCCTATTTTTTCCTCTATACAACCTCTGCAAAACATCAGCTTCACTAAAACGAGACTGACACATCCATTTGCTTTGGTAAGATTTAAAGGTGCATCCCATACTTAAAGGATAGAAGAATTTTATCAGAGGTTGTTTTCTGCTTCTTGTCTGTGAGAATTCGTTCTAGATGATTAACAACGACAATGCAGAGGAGTTTACATTGCGTTTTCATATGTAAGTGTAAATGCATGCTTGGTATGTGGTAATGAATGCTTGGTAAATGAATCAATGTATGTGGTACATAATTCTGCCAGCCCTAATGTTGTTGTGTTTGAATATTGTAAGAACTTATTTTGTTTCTGGTTTGTGGTGTTGAATCTCTTGTCATTGTCTTTTTCTTAAAAAAAAAAAAAAAGGAGAGAGAAAGAGAAAAATTGTAGAAGAAAATATCCCCGTGTCACAGAGTGAGCTCTGAAACCAGATCATTTTTAGGGTTATGATCTCTTTTGGCAGCACTTCAGTGAGGGTTGTTATTTCTTGAACTGTTTCATCTGTATTTCATAAAACAATACACAGATCTCTTTTCATTTAAAAATACAAATGGGAGCCACAAAAGAAAACAGCCTTTCAGGTAGATAATTCCATTTTCCAATTACTTTTCTTGTCAGATTTCCCTCTTTTTATGCTGCATTCGGAGATAAAGAAGAGATTAAAGCTTTAACTAGTTCTGCACACAATGAAACATTGTATTTGTGTATATTGTGAAAATCCTTCAGCAATAGTTGAATATGACATGAAACGTTTCTTTACAAGGGCGTGCTTTTCACTGGTCTTTCTCTGAAAGATCTGTCATCAAACATACATTGTTTTGATTACTGAAAGAGAACACTATGCAGAAAACCTTGGTGTGATGATTCATACCGCAAGGATAAGTAGATGTTTCCACAGGCCATCTGCTATTCTCTACCTAGCAATGAAGTTTATATATAGAAGTGAAATTCTACTCATTCAGCTTCTGATTGAGCATTTCAGAACTGGACAAAAATTAACTACAAAGTACATAAACTTTCAATGCTTCTTAGAACCATCTTGGAAATACAGAAGCAAATGAAGAAAAGTTCAAATATACTTTTTTATATAGTTTTCATTATTTCCTGAAACAGGTATCAAAGAAATAATGTTCCATTTCCATTGGTTTTTATACCAAAATAGCCTATATGCTGTAGATAGTATTTCTTGAGACACATATATACAACAAAAGCATAGAACACATATATGCTTATACTCACAAATACATGTACACACTGGAAAACAAGGATGTTTTGTTAGGCTTATGGATACTGAGCCAATTCCCACTGACTAGACTGGAAGTTCTGTGTAATATGAAAGAAATTTTTTGTTTATTTACATGCTGCTATGAAGTAATTCCTCCTTAGAAATATTTGAACATATCAGACAACCTCGGTAGTTTGTGACATGGTGAGAAACGATGAATAAGGAGGCTAACTGGGTAACGAAACTGCACCAAAAAAATTCTGCCACCGCTATACCCTAGCTTCTTTCCACCCACAATGGAATGATACAGCGTTATTGACTACAGCACATAGTCAAGAATGACACTATGACAGATAACAAGGCCAAAAAAAGAAAACAAAGCAGTACAAATCTACCCTACTAAAAAAAAACAGCAAAGGAGTTTAACATAGTCTACATTTTTGAATGAAAAGCTAAATTCAAGAGCAATCTCTGTAGTTAAGGCTGGATATGTCGCATCTTTTTATTGAGAAAAGTAACTTCAGCCCTACAAAATGCAGCTGAAAGTGATTATCAGCAACTGAGTCATGGTGTGCGAGATGAGTGTTCAATTTTGTAACCCTGAAATTTGTCAGTATGAGGAAAATAATGAAACAAATATGCAAATATGAAAATAATGAAAGCAAGCATGAGGAAGTAATGAAACAGGTCTCTTGCAAACATATTTGTAGTACGCCAGAAACTTCCTACACAATCTAGCCCTTTAACAGTACAGTATCCTGTTTTCAGTTCATAGGGAACAAATTCAGAGATTCTCAGATCCAGCACAGTGAGACCTTGCAGTGCAAAGAAGACTCAATTTGGGGAAGCTAAAGAGATCCTAGACGGTCCCTGCTTGCTCTTGCTAACAAGAAGGTTTAGTTACAAGTACAAGTAACTGTCAGGAAGGAAGTTTTGTAAATTTGTATATGGAGAGTCCTCCAAATCGAGGGTTCCTTTTTCAGCACCTGAAAAAATGGGGGAAAAAAATGGCCATTTTCAAAGCCAACCTAGTATTTCAGGTTTTGTAAACTTTCTGAAAATACTCTGTGCTCTCTTGTATTTGCAGAGAATGTGATCATTATAATTACATGTGACAGAGCTAGAATCTAGAGCTTCTACTGTACAGAACTGTGCAAGAATGCAAAATAACCTTAATATATTGGAGAATGGATTTTAAAAAAAAAAAAGGATGAAATTCCAAAGCCAGCTACTAAACTTGTAACTTCAAATTTACAAGTCTGTGTGTAGGCTGAAATCGGCAGCTGCACAAATACAGAGTGTGAGCCAACCGTTTGGGCAACAGTTTCCTAGAACAGTATGTGAGTCCATAGTGGTTTGCAAAGCTGACCATGTGAGCAGTGCCATATAGCTGAAAAAAAAGAAAGAATACAGGTTCAATAGAAAGAAACAGAAGCTTTGAGAACGTGAAATGGTCTTTTCCTTCTATACTCCAGTAGTAAGGTATTTGGGCATTGATAGGGCATTTTAGCACCATGCTTCAGGGGACATATGGATCAATAAGGATGAAAGCAGCAGAGATGTTCAAAGGCCTAGACAGCAGGATGTACAGGGGAAGCTTCAGCAGCTGCAGGAAAAGAAAAATGAAGAGGAATATAAATCCCCAAATTTGTGAAGGCTTTTGCTAAAAGGAAAGGGAAAAACAGTTCTACATGTCCAAGCTGAATAGCACATTTACTGCAGGGAAGATTTGGGTTAAACAGCAGGATAAATGGGTCGACAATAAGGACTGTAAGGAACTGGAACAGATTTCCTGGTGTTGATGTAGAGTTTCCATCAAAGGAGATCCTTAGGACCAAGTTAAACAAACCTTAGTTAGGTACAGTTTATCATGACTTAGGGCACAGGGTTAGACATCTCCAGGTGCAGAGTCTAGTGCTCTATGTGGTTCTGTGAAATGTTGATTAATTTTAAATGAGAGATGCTGTTTGAAAAATTGAAGGGTTTTACCAAGAAATTTTCAAAACAAATAATCCTCACATTTTCATAATAATCCCTATTTTTTTCACCCAATTACTTGCTACACTGAATATCATTTCATGATAATTTTCAGCCATTTCAGATGTGAGATTTTTCTTTTCAGCACAGACAAAGGCAGGCAAAACTATTCAGTATGGTTGCATCTTTGATCTTGAGTTTGAAAAAGCAGCTGACAAATATACGCCGTCTTTCCTTCTCCTTGGTGGCTGCAGATAGTCCAGCCATTAAGTTTTTGTTATTCATTTTCCATCTGCACAATTAAGTTATTAAACTAAGGGGTAAGTTTGGAGAAGGAATTTCATATGCTAGGAACAAAAGAAACACTGGGTTTTCAGACCTGTTTCAACAACCTAGGGCTCTGTAAGAATCTGCTCTAAAATTCTTGAAAGCAAGATGGGATACTGCAGTATGTTTTCAGGTGCAGGGACCTGATTAGAAAATTGTTATTGACATTTTCTGGCATATAATCAGCTATTTAGGAACCATCTACAGTACGCAGTTCAGTGTACACAAAGGCTTGAAATATTCTTCCAATTAGCTGTTGTGTGTTGCATGCAATTTCAGATCATGGATTCACACTGTGCCGCTTGTCTGTCTTTGCAGAGAATGTAAACCAAGAAGAACAGTGATTCTCACAGAGGCAGAGTGGTCTGCAGAATTACAGAAAGGAGAGGTCTTGTGCCTTATGGAGCCTCGTGAAAGAGACACAGAGCATGCTGAGCTTGGCGGTGGGGAGGACTCTGACTGGAGTGAATAAGAGACTGTGGTCACCCTTGTCCCTGCCATTTACCCTTGACTGAAGAAAGGCTTTTCCACTGATTTTCTTTGGGGAGGTGCTGGTATTAGAAAAATGTTGATGGAAGCCAGGGGACTATATATTACCCCCATCTCACAACACCCCTGCAAGACCTTAAAAAGGAAAGCGCATAACACAGAGCTTGTCTTTTCTACTAGTATGCTGGAATAGCAGGGCACATTTTTAAAGTGGCTTCCTGGAAACACCTAGGGTACGATTTGATACTGAAACTGGACTATAAGGGGACAGATAAGATTAAAAAGGTGTAAATGCATAGCCAAAGAGTGTCACAGGCCTGCCCTCAGAAGGGCTAGGCTTTCTATATTCCATGTGGGTATTTGGCCGTGAGAATTTTTCTTGCAACTCTTCCATAGGTAATCCTCACTATGATATTCTCCCATAGATTCACTATGTAAAGAAATAGTCTAGCCTAGGATAAGGATCTTTATGGCATTTCTGAGTCTTGTAGGCTCCCAGACACTCCTTAAAGGAAATATACATTCTTTTACTAACTATTTATTATTTTACTAGTTACCTCATTACAAGAACATCACTAAAATCATGGACAATGAAAAGCATCAGAGTGGAATTCTGACAATGTGATGACACAGTTGGACTCTAATTCCGCTTTGGGATGCCTGTGAATCACAGATGGAAGATAGATTTCTTTACATTCTAGAAATGTTTGTAATCAGTTCACGGTGGCAGCTAGGGAGCACTGCAAATGGAGCAATGAAACTGCGTCGTAGTTGGGATAGCCAAACTGACATGAAACGTTCTAAGGAAGAAAATTCTCAACCTCATTCTGATATGAAGTTGGAAACATGTCAAAGAGCACTACAAATTCCAGTTAGTATTAAAGTCAAGTACTTCCACTGAAAACTTAGCATGTGTCTCTTCGCCAGGCTTTGTGCTACACAGTGATGCCTACGCCAAACAGAAGCTTTCCATAATTTTGCTTTCAGCTCACACATGTCAAGAAAGCAAGCTGTGGCTCAACCTAGTTTCATAAACTTAACTGCTCTATATTTCCTATTTTAATTTGATCATAGTAGATATTACAGACTGTTGTTTTTCTGAATATTGCTTAGATTATTGCTTTAATGTAAAATGTTTTTGAACTGTGCCACTATCTCTTCAGAGCTGAGGTAGACCTCAAACTGTAACAAAATGGGGTGCATGGCGAGGCAGAGAAAAGGCAAGAGATGAAAAAGGGAATATTTGGTGCACAATTACACCGGATGTGACAAAGAATGCGGATTGATTGGTTTTGTATTTTCTTTACTTACCACAAGATGGCATCAATTAGTTTTTACTGGCTAGAGACTCTCAACTAAGAATGACTTTTGTGGTCCACAGATTTGGGGAATGCATTAAAAGGCGGAAGTTGTGTGTGTCTTTCTAATAAAATGCAAAAGCTCTCAAAATAAATTCTATATTTAACAACGTAATATGAAGAAAATTATAAATTAAACAAACTGCTTGGAGAGCTCTGTATGTAAACTGGTTCCAAAAATGTGAGCACAAGAATCCTGATACTAAAGTTACCAGGTTTATACTGCTTCAGTTATCAGTACTCCCCTAAGAGATATGTTGACAGATAGGGCTAAACATTCAAATGAAACTCAGGAACAGAAGGTAGTGTTATAACGTACCATCCTGCTCCACAGCAAGTTCACCAAAATTTTCATAAAGTGGCTTCAACTGAGGAGTTTGAATTCAGCTGCAGATTTTCTGAAGCTGCACAGATACTTGGACTCTGAACTTTATAATTAAAAAAAAAAAAAAAATCTCCAGCTCAACTTCACTGAAGTTTTCCTTTAAAACCTTAAATTTCTTTCAACAGGCCTTTCTTGGGCCAGAGGTACACACCTGTAACCTATGGAACTCTCACAGACCAGGAGCAATAGGTATAGAGGAAGGCTTTTGAGAGTTACATTTGTCACAAAGGTAATTTCTTTGGGGGGTGTGTTAGGAAAGCAGAAATCTTGATGTAAGCATGAAAAAAAGAAAAAGAAATAGCAAGGAAACTGTTATAAGTCAAAGAGAAGGAAAGAAATGCTGACAAAGAAAGGAGATGTGAAAGGAGTCTCTGAGCAACAGAAACTATTTTAGTTAGTTTAAATAACTGTATTGATTTTTCAGAGTTTATACAGACGTCCAAACTTGGGATTGCCCCCATATAACACTCAAATTGTATTGTCCAAACTATTGCAAAATGTTAGCAGGGACTGACCATGCATAACAGGCTTGGTCTTTACTCAGTGGAGAAGCGCTAATCTGTAACGCAGAAGTAATACGTGTAATCATTTCTCTCATTATAAAAGGGAATAATAAGGGAACTCCTCTAGAAATATCCTTACAAACCTTAAAGAATGGGGGTTTTGGGGAGGGGAAGGGTTGTTGGTGATGTTGTTGTTAATAAATCAAGCATCTGAAAGCAGATGTCTGAACACTATACACTGTGTTAGCTCTTTTCAGAATAGGCTACATCATCACCTTTAATATCCTTTACAACTGCTAGAGTTATTATAATTATACAATATTGCAGTGCTCTGCTTCTCTTCTTCTTAGCTGTGTGGGACAGTGATTCTGGTCTCTTTGTCCTGTCGAGTGCATTAATGAAAAATGAGAATATCTCACTCGAAGTTGGTATTGTTGTAGTGATAATAGAAGTGAAAGGAGACTTGGACTGTTAATAGCCAATATCTGAGAGCTCTTCAGTGACTTAAGTCTTCCTAGACAAAACCAGAAATTGCCAAGAATTGCCCCATGCCCCTTTTAGATGCTTCCATTGTTTACGGGTATAATTTTTATGAAGATGTTTTATTATTATTATTCTGGCAATAAGGTAATTTTGTTTAATCTCAGGTTAAACCTTTGGACAATACTGGTTGCTGTAAAATGACTCCAGTTTGAGAAGCCTGAAATCCAGCACAACCCCTTGTATTGGATATTACAGGTTAAGCTCAGGAGGGGCTTCAAATAACAGGTCTATCTGCTGCACAGTATCTCAGAAGAAGCCCTCAAAATTGGTATCCTGGCTAAGAGGATGAAATGGCTCATGCTGCAAAAAGAGAATATTTGTGGCTGATTCTTTGGATATCGACTGAGAAACAAAAGGCTCAGCACGAGAAGTAGGAGAAAAGAATAAAAGCCAGGAGACTGACAGAAGATTCAGGAGGCTTCTGATGCCTGTGAGTAATGTAACTATGTCATTCTCAGTTGAACTAATGCACATATCTTCTATATTTCGACAGCCTTAAATACTAAATGACAACACAGAATTACTTTTATTTACTGGCTATTAGTGCACTTACAAGTATCTCTCCATGAGTAAGCAAATGTATTTCTCAAAATTGCTTACAGCTATGGAGACATATAACTACAGCATTTCACGACTGGAATTTACATTTCTTTCAGCGGGTAACAAAGGATTCTAAGTGGGAAACAGAGACAGAATAAGAAAGATAAATTAATGGCTAAAATTTATACCTAATTTTTGAATGGAAAAACACCTCTTCAGCTGTGGGTCTATTGTGAAATTAATCAATGTTAAAGATTCTGTAAATGTTTTTTTCTCTTTGAAAATATTTTCCATTGATCTTGGATAAGGGATTGTATAACCAGCATTAGATTTAGAACAAGTGGGAAAATTTATATTACAAATAGAGACTGTTTCTAACATGTGGGTCAAAACAAATGATGCGGTTACTTAGATCATGTGATCTCCCGTATCACTGACTGTTATAAATACTGTGTTACCTGGTTTAACATGACAAGAATATAGCTGTCAATTGAAGTTCCAATGGAAACAGAAAAGTTAATTGTAATTCTTTTAATCAAATAGTTGTCAGAATGCAGTGCTTTTTTTTCTTTCTAGATGACTGAGATCAATAGATTGCTATTCTTCTGGCAAAATACTCTGTATTATCGAAAGCAGTATAAAAATGAAAAACAAACGCAAAACATAATCACTTTATTTGAACAGAAAATTCAGTTTCTGTATGTCGGATTTGATTATTTTTTCCCCCTATAAAGTCAGTAGAAGTATCTCCATTGCTTTTGGTAAAACCAGGACTGGGTCCACTGTGATAGTGAATGACGTGTCACGAGAGGAGCAGATAGCAGTTTTGAAAGGCAGAGGCTGCCGCTTTGAATTAGAGGGTCATTCATGCAGTTCAGCTTGAAAATAGGACAGACACATGTACCATTAAAGTCCATGCAATATTTTAATTAGGGGATAATATAATTTGCATACAATCCTATCTCAGGATAACAGTCTCCTGTTGCTGGATGCAAACCAAGAAACCAAGACAGTTACTGAACAGAAACACTGAGATGCAAATGTTTCCAAGGAGTAGACATATATCCTTGGGATATCATTCCATTTCAACCATTTCTGTTAGAGCAGGTGGTTAAAAACTGAAATAGATCAGTGAATATGGATACATCATAGTGACAATCGTTTACTGCTAACTGAACTATGCCCACAGGAAGGAAATTCCTCCATATTATTTGCTGCAGAGAGAGGCTTTCCTTCTTCAAATAGAAGTAATGGGTTCTGAGCCTGGACCTCAGGATGTCCTTCAGGAAGGAGATGTAAGTAAGATGTCCTTACTTTGACCAAAGCTTTTGCCATTTTCCCAGGGTTATTTGCAGCTCTGATCTGCAGCCTCACAGCATAGCTGCATACAACATCTCCCCATCTGCTTTAACTATTTAAAATGACACCACATGGGTCTGCTTTATTATTTATGTAGGTCTGACGCTTAAGAGGCTCCACTGTAAAGAGACCTGATTGTGTGACAAATACATCCCAGTCAGTTTCCAGATTTTTTTCACTATGTAATTTAACTGTTTGCTAGATATCTGTCGGTTTCCGTATGATTTACAGCTGTTTGTATTGCTGTGTCTCTACTGAAACACAGATCTCAATTTTATCCATAGATAAGCCTGATGTACTCAAGAATTTGGACATTAGTTATGAATTATATTAATAAATCTTCTTGCTTGAATAATAAATTTTAACAACTGCCATGAAAGCAAATAGGAGAGTGAAAGACAAATGCCTCGTCATAGGCATACAAAGAACTGAAACAAAGAAGCCTGAAGTAGTTTGGCCTGCTGATCAGTTCCTACCAATAAAATGTTTTTTTCAAAGCATACAAATAAGAAGTAGGTATCTAGCTTTTTTTGACTTTCTTCAAAAATCTCTGAGGCTTCATATTTTCTGTAAATGTCAGTGACAATAGCCTGGCATTAAACAATCCCTTAAAAGGGCTGAAAGTTAAATATTTTAAGGTGGCTATAAGAAAAACATAGGCTGTCTGACTAAGAAAAATTTCCTGGCCAGAGGATTTGCAAGACTGTGGAAAAATCTCCATATGAAAGTGATGTAGCATTATTTTACCTTAGATGCTTCCATCTAAAATGAACAGATCTCTGATAAATATAACTACGTGAAACAAGCTCTGTTTGGAAGAAGAGCCTGTAATCTGGTTATGAATTCAGTGGGAGCTTTACACAGTCTTCAGTTGGCCCAGGTTCACATCTTTCACATAGTAGACTTACCATTCACAATTGTAAGGGTAAGAGGTTATTTTTATAAATTGAAAGCAGGGCTTTCCTTTTTGTACCCATTTTCACTGCATAAACTGTTCCTACTGCCAGAAATTCATGTGTCACATGAGTAAAGTGGAAGGCTGCATTTTGAAATTTTTACTTCAAATAAACTCAGACGCTTATTAAAGGATGTCATTCAGTTTGCAAATGCTGAAAGTGCTTTTAATAGCTTTCAAACCACGTTTTTATAGCCTTCTTCTGTAAGTGTTATAAAATAAGAGAGATTTCATATTTGAAAAGAAAAAAATAAATAACTAGCAAGAACATCGTTCCCTTCTTATTTATGATTGCTTTGAAAGATACAAACAAGATGTCTGGAAACCCCACTGGCCTTGATTTTTCACTTGCACTGTGATCTTTTCTATCATACTGAGAGTACACAAGCCCTTTAAAATGGAAATAAGTTAGCAGAGTGGCTCAAAAGGTTCTTGATGTAAATGAAAATCAGGTTTACTGAGTTTAAAGAAAACTGAGGAAAATTAACCCTGGAATGAAAAAAGTTAAATGCACTCCTCTGAAATAAATGCTAATTACACAGGGGAGAGAAAGTTAAAATGAGACCCTGAATCTCAATGCATAGGAAGCCAAACATGAGCACAGGCAGGTATCACTGCACCACACGGGTTACTCTAAAACAGACAAGCAGTCCCCAGTCCCCTACCTATGTCTATTGATTTTACTGCTACAGATTATTTTTTTTGGTGTTTTTTTCATTTCACAGAAATGGTCAAAATCTTGTTCTGAATCACATCTGAAAGAACTTGGGCAACTATCCTAAGAGTATTCAACTCATTGAGGCATTAAATGCATTCCTGACTGCACTGTTTGCAAAATTGTAACCATACCAGACAATCTAGCAGGGGAAACACTCACTAAATTCAAGGTGACACTTCTTTTTTCTTTCCGTGAAAAGTCAGAACACAGAGAAAGTGGCAACTGTTGTTAGTTCTCTGAGTGTTCAACTGTTGGGAAAAAAATATCGTTCAGAATTAAGGAGAATTTATTATGAATTTTGCCACCAGACCAAATAATGATCAGGAAATGTCCAAGAAAGATCAGGGCAAAAATAGACACAATTTTCAGGAATCTTTTAAGGAAATGTTACAGAGGCTGGCAGGGAAACTACTTCATTTGTTGCAAATAAATTGCCTGTCTTACCTCTGAATTTGGACTGCCCTTTTCACTTAAGCCAATATGCTTCGAATATTAAGGAACCAATATTAAATAGTAATTAAAACTAAAACATTACCAGTGACTATGGGACAAACAAGCAATATTAAAAAACTCAGTAATCTTGACCTAAGCAAAAGCATCACAATTTATTAACTTGCTTCTTTTTTTTTTCCTTTATAAAAGTATAAAAATATAGCATAAACCTCTATAAAGCCCCTGAAAACAGACAAAAAGACTTTACTGAACTACACTTTAGCAAATCTTTGCTTTCCAAATAAGTGAAAATAGAACATTATCATTGGAAGTTTGATTTCTGCTACGTGATTTAGCTGCGTACATTCATATATATGTGTGGTTGGGGAAAGGTTTGCCTAGAGTAATAGCAAAGACATTCAGAATGGTTTATTTAAAGAAATTTTGCCAACCATTTCAAAAAGTAAACCTACTGCATATTCCTAGCAAGAGCATTCTGCATTTCTGGAAAAGTCTTGGGCACTGCTCTCCATTTATGAAAAGAAATCATAGCAAGAGCCCTTTTGGAGGCATATGATATGCATTCTCAAACAGGTAACAGATTTTATTACTAATTTGTTTTTACCATCTCCTTGGTGAAGCTAAGCTATGTTACTATTACTATATTATTACTATATATTGCTATATTACTAAGCTACTCGCTATTTGCCAGGAGTTAGATGAATCATTCATGCTCTCAAAAATGAACTTTGGTCATATGAAAATAGTAATTTAGTGAAATCAGAGATGAAATGAAAGGCATGTTTCAGTACTACAATCTGCCTATCTTAAAGAGGCACCACCTGCATATCTGCTTGTAATACAGGAAGAGAATTTAAGATTAGTAAACAGTTTAAAGAAAAATCTCAGCATAATCAGCTGGAAGATCCTTGATCAGACAGATGTTTAAAAAAGTAATACAGTACAAGTAAAAGATACTGGATTACATAGTACTCTGGGCGACCCTGTCAATACCTACTGCAAGACCTGGCTAATATTAAATAACTGGTTCTCTCATCGAGGAGAGGAGGGACCCAACAAACAGAGTTCTTCAACTGAGCGATCAGCTGTCCGCAGTGAACTTGAAAATAAAGTTCTGTGTTATGGAAGGCATTTATTTATGCGATACTTAAATCCACATTTGTGTGAGAACAAGCCCTTATGACTCTACAACTTCACTGTGAACTCTGTGATAGTTACTGCTTACTGAACTGGAAACAAAGGCCCTCTCAGTAATTCAGGAGTGAGAAGATTCTATTTCACTTCTAGTTTGAATCAAGCAGTCTACAGAATGAAATCATTTGTAAGACTGTAATTGTTCCATCAGTGACAGATGAGAATAGCTATCTGAGCCTTTCTCCTTTGAAGCTCGTTACAGAAGATTTAACATAATGAGTGACAGCGTACTCATTAAGAAATAGAGGTGTTTGGAAAATTTAATCCAAATGAGAAAAGTTTGCAGCCATTAACGTTTTTGTAGAAAATGTTGCAACACAAATCCCCACAGGAACCTTAGATTCAGATTTGTTGTCTCTGCTGGGTTATTAATGAATGTATGCGGCTGGTGCAAATGAGTCATGCAGAGCTGCAGCAGATTTCTGTTTTCTTAAATGTCTCATTACAGTATGTGTCAATATGGCAAGGTTACAACTGCTAGGCACACGGAGACACCAGCAGACATTAACATCTGAATTTCAGCAGTAATTTTTAAAGCCCTAAATATTAATCAGTGTTTTCCACACAGAAATGAAATAGAATCTGAACAACATGGTTTATTGCAGTGAAAAGTGTTTCATTATGTAAGACTCGATATCTAGAAAATGATTGTTCAAATTGAACTAGGATTTTTTTTAAGATTTCCAGAACAAATAATAAAAAATAAAGCTTTGATTGCCCAGCAAAACACTCAGTTTAATCATTTCCAAATGTTATTTTTTAAGATGCCTTCATTTTCAGAAAGGATCACATTTTGTTCACGTGCATTATAAAATCATTAAATAATCTATTCAACATAAAATAAAACTGAAATGTAGCTCTTTCAAAGAACTGTTTGAGCATTAGTCCTGTGAGAAGTGTACTGTACTGTAGAAACCGTAAGGAATGAAATATGTAAGACCTATGTGTATCAGGAAGGTTAAACCACAGAATTTTTTTAAAATGTCAACAATGTTATGCAAAACAGAGTCATTGACAGTCTCCTGCACTGAGGAACCCTACACAGTGCTATACATCATAGACTATTCTTTTTAGTTAGACATATAAGAGGATAAATTAGGCTGTGAGTGACTGACTTTAAAAATATCAAGAGAAAAAATAATTTTGTTACGACTGCTGGAACAATCTTCCCTCTCTTACAACATGCATTTTAGAACCATGAGAATCCCAAGGGATCTCACACGTGGCACACTCTGTTTCCTTTAAATACATATATAGCTGTGTCTTACAGATTTTTTTCGTAAAGGAAAATAGGATGAAATTAAACATAAGTTACCAGTTTTAACAGAAGCATGACAGAACTGCAACAGAACCAGGAAATCTGAGGAGATCATGAATACTAACATTCCACTTGGTTCAGTCTAATATGCAGATTTGAAAGCACTGAAACTCTAGCCTGAAAGAACAAGAGTTCAAAGTAAAGAATGGTTAAAATGTATCACTTATATCATTTGAAAAGTATAGCTCCACAAGAAATGGAGGAACAATTTTCCAGACATGCATTATTTATTAAGTTAAATTTATTGAATTCTGCAAGTAAAACTAATAATTAGCTGAGAATCAATGCATTTTTAATACTATTTCAAGTATAGCTATTTTTCACTGCAATAAATCTAAGGAAAAGCAAGATTTTTTTTAAGAGAATGAAATGTTTCAAGATACTATGACTTTAAATTAATTTATGTTGAACACAGTGGTACCAGAGTCAATTCCTGTTGCCATGACAACAGACACTGAAAATTTAAACATCCAGTGACAGGTTGAATTCCCTGCAAAGATGCTATTCTGCATTAAAATTATATACTAGTGAAACATTAAACAGATCTACATGCAAACTATTTATTTTAAGCAGACAGTTTGATTATAGCTCATAAAGAATATAACTATTGAGACACTAAGTTTATCATTTCAGTTTAAATTTCTCTACGATTTAAATAGTGACCTGAAGAGCAGGAAGTAAAAAGATGAAGTAGCTAATTAACAAAGACTCTTGAAGATATCTTTTTTTTTTAAGAGTGCAATTGCTTTAGCTATCTGTCATATACATTTGATAAAATTGTCTCTGCAATGTATATCATTCCATATACAAAATGAAGCCTATACGTACAGCAGGCTATGCTTTACATAGTCATTATATGCAGAGCATTTGGAAGCCTGATAACGTGTAACTATTTCTCAGAATGCTCTTTAACAAGTTACAAAATTACTGGATTTGAGAATGAATATGCTCTGCTTGCACCCAGTAGAGTTTTTATATTTACCAGGATCGTGCATTCTGGATGCAGAATTTTTTGTACCTGAGCAGAAAGTTTCAAGTCATAGGTATAAACTAAATGGAGGGGAAACATTTTAATGTCTACCAGTCAAACTTTCCAATAAAAAGATACAGGAAAGGTAGGCAAAAAATGAAACCACTACCACAATTTATACTCTGAAAAATCACCATTTGACAGTATATGGAGCAGAAGAGGTTGCTTTTGAGCTGGTGGGCAGAATCCCACCCAAAATAGGACACCTTCCTTTAAGTGGCTGTCCTTTAAAAGAATCGCATTAGTGCAGGTCACTCTGACAAAGCTGCATCTGTTTTTGTGAAAGAACAAATTGGAGATAACGCTAACCTAAGAGGATTTAATTAACTGTTCCTCCTTCCTGGTGTATTTAGTTCATACGTTAATGCTATGAAAATGTTACCATGATTTATGTCTAACATTTAATTTCCTTCTTAGTATTCTTCAAGTGGTCCTCTTCAGTTCCTGACACTCCCAGCCTTCTGCCATCTGTGAGACTGGGCAGGAAGTTCAGACTGTTGATAAATCCATCTTGAAGAATTCCAAACATTTACAAAAATAATGATGTAATCCTTCTCCATATCAGCTTGTCAAGACATTCATAAATGGACTCCTTGCATACTACCATAGTCATTGTTGAAGCATGACATTTGGAGAAACACTAGCACTCACTGTTGGCCTCCAGGGCACCAACAGGCTCTGCAACCTCCTTCCACCCTTCCATCTCTTCTCTGGGTTTGCCCAGCTGTGTTCGTCCAGGGCACCAACAGGCTCTGCAACCTCCTTCCACCCTTCCATCTCTTCTCTGGGTTTGACCAGCTGTGTTCGTGCCAGCTCTGACATGGCGCAGATGTGCTCCCAAGTTCCTGGGAGCAGAGCTGCATGAGCAGGAGATGGGAGAAGCCTCATGGGGGATTGTCCCTTCTTACCCTGGGAGCTGCATCAAGCTCTGGATCAAGCCCCTGGCCCTGGCTTGTGCTGCCCTGCAGATATCCCTGTGCTGCTGTGCTTGGTGATGCAAGTCGCTGCACCCAGCCCTGACCCACCGACTTGACTTCCCAGCTCCGCCTGGGACCTACCTCACCACCATGAGCATGTTGGTTCTGCTGGTGTCCCTGACTACTGTCACTGCTCCCTGCTCTCCCTGTCTCCCTGGGCTCTGTGAGGCTGTGCCCTGTCCCCCTGCATGCTTCATTGCCACCTTCAGCCCCCGGCTCCCCAGCAGCCCCCTCCTGCCGCTGCCTCATACCCTCCTTGCTGAACTGCTGATCTGAGCTTGTACTGTGTAAGTTTCTTGTGTTACTTAAAGAAGAAAACACTATTATTTATTTACATGGGGTTCTGTAGCAGCACAAGGAAGGAATGAAGCACGAACAAAAACATTGCACAGTTACTAGATTTGGTTATCCAGATGAATCATGCACATGCCAGCACATGCTTAGCCCAGGTGTCTTCCTAATGCCCATGAAGGACCCCAGGTGCTGTGCCCAGTAACACCACACCGCTGCAATGACAAACCCAGAATAATGCACTTCCCCAGTAGTAACAGAGACTTGGAGCTCATAGCTTCTTTCACAAGTCAGGCAAACTTTTGTTAGGCTTGTGGACTTCTTCCTTGGATAGTGTTGAGCAAGGTCTTTGAGGAAAGGCCATCTTTGTTATCTTGCCATGCTACTGCTGGTACCATATGATGGGGAGGGGAGGGGGTTCACTAATTCATCCCTAGTTATGAAGCAAGGGTGGGCTGGTAGCTGACTACCTCTTTTGAGGGCTTTCAGCAAACAGAACTTGAAGAGAGCTGCCCACACAGAGAAATATTATGTGTTTGTGGTGACCTTTTGGGAACGCATTGAAAAAATGAGAAAATGGAAGCATTTTACCAGCAAAACAGGGTAGCTCTGGGCAGAAGAAAAGTAAGGCAGCAGATTGCCTGGAGTAGGAAAACATCTGGTGTCCTTCAGTGCTCCTGCTGAAGGAGAGGTCACGACGGGTAGGGTACCCCTGAGGGTAATGAGAGGGGAAGAAGAGCATCCCTTCTCAAAAACAGATGCTCTGATTGTGCTCTAGAAACTGTAAAGCAGTGAAAATAAGCTTGCCAGTTCCTCCTCTTTTGACTACTGTCTTCTTTCCACGGCAACTGTAGATGAGCTCTGTCCCCTCTGCCCCATCTCTAGGACAGAAACGCTGCCTGGTTGCACTGTTGAGAAGCCTTCAGTAGGCAGAGCCTAGAGAAGATAAGGACCTGTCTTCATCACCTCTGAGCTGCTGCAGAGATGAAATTGACAACACGGAATGTTCCAACTTAATCTTATCAAATGACTCTCCATTTTTTCACTAAAATTAAAGATGCATTAAAGTATAGACCCTGTCAATATATCTGTTTTGACCCGTCAGGTCACCACAGGGACGAGTGGCTCCCTGAGGGGACAGGAGCACCAGGGGCTCCCCTGGCAGCCCAGGCTCATCCCCCCATGCCAGCCAGGAGCAGGGCAGATGGGGGCACATCGAGCACCTCCCTGGGGACACACCAAGGCTGGGCCAGGACTTGGGCACATGCATGGGCCTGGCTTGGTGGGGGCCATGGACATTGAGGACAGGGCTGTGGGGACCTGGAGAAGCTCCCTGCTGTGGCATTGCTGGGGCAGGGGCTGACAGCCCAGGCAGGCTGAGATGGGTTCTGGGCTGTGGGCAAGTGAAGGGAGTCCCAGGGGTCTGAGTAGGGAGAGTCAGAGCTATCAGTGCCCTCAGGGCCATGACAGTAGTGACAGGCTTAGCCTGCCGTTCCTGAGCAAAATGTATAGTTGCAAAACATTGCTCTTGCTTTCTGAAAAGCAAGCTTGCTCAGCAAATTTTACATCAATTTTCTATTTATATTTAAATACAACATTTTTTTTCATTAACATTTCAAATTTTCCCCAAGAAAATTTGTGCCATTCAAAAGAATTTAAAATTATAGTGACCTCAGCAAAAATTATCAGTCCTGCTGCTCCTTTTCCAGACCACTTATCAAAGGCATAACAACTAACAAACATGAAGCCTTGTTTTCATACGGGTCATGCCTGAAATTTCATTCTGGGTTTACTGTGCCAAAAATCTAGTCTGACAATGCTTTTTATTTTTCAATTACACTACAAACTTTGCTATATCTCTCTTGATAGTGTAGTGGATTCAATTTTCCCTAGCAAGCTCACACATTCTTGTGTCTTAAAAAACCTGTTTACTAAGGCAATTAATTAAATAGATATTCTTCCTTTACTTTCAGATTACGAATGAGACTGCCATTTGCCATGACAGTCACTTATGGCATGAAATATCTCATAATAACGTTAGATGGCACACAAAGAACAGCAGGGATGACTTTTAATTAAGATAAAGAGACGGGTTGTGTAATGTAGTAATAAAAGTTGCATCTCAGAAACTAAACATCCATCAGTCATTCTTGCTGTAAGTTTTCAAGGCTCTTGTAGGAGCACTAAGTCAAATAAATCCTCTCCTACGGTAAAAGTGCTTTAACCCTAGAGACTTCAAGAGATTTTGGGGGCCTTCTGGATAACTTAATCACCAAACTTTTGGACTATTTCCTGTTCCAAAGCTAGTGCAATTTTCCAGAACTGCTGAGTAAACCAGCAAAGTATACATTGATAAAATTATTTTATTTGCAGTTAGACTTTTAAGATCCTTCGGCATAAAACAGCCGAAATCCATGATGTCAAGTAATTTTAAAATTAGCCCAATTATGTTAAAATTTAACGTATTTTTTCTTCTGATTTTCTGGAAGAGTTCCATATTTTCTTCTGCATAACAAAGAAATGAATCCATCAGATGACTAAGAAGAAAAACATCAGCTTTGGTGATTCATTTTAGCTCAAGAATGAGCATGTACACAACAAAATAAAAGAAAGCATTCTCTCAGTATAGATTTCTGGAGATCTACTTTATAGCAACAAAAGCACATCACTCAGGGTAGGCCTGCGTCAAAGCACAAGTAATAACAGCATTGCCTATTTTTTATCTTTCCTATGACCGAAAGTAATGTGCATTATTCAGGGATTGCTTACTCTCTGCTGAAATGCAGCCACTTCAGGGACATAACACGTTATTGCAATGTCCCTTGGTACAAGAGCAAATTTTCAAAAGTAAAAGTGCTTTCAATGAAGTAAAAAGCTAACAGTGAAAAATATTACAATGGAGACAGAAAACATGAAGTTGTTATCTCTTTATTATCTTTTTTTATTGTTTTACTGAAAGTAAAGTGAGATATTTTCACAAAATCAAATGTAACCTACAGTTACGTAGATTTGGGGGAAAACAACTCAATTTTTATATAAACCAAATATCGTTATTACTCTCTATTTTACACTTCTCCCTGATGCCATCCTGCCAGTACTGCAGACAGCTATAGAGGTATCTGAGACAGGTGGCCTTCAGAAATTCTCTTATTAAGAGATGGAAGATGGCATCAAAAATCCAGTGTAAAATTTTGTGACCCTTATACTAAAATACCTCACCAACAGAGACTTCCTTTGTGGTCATGTCTTTCTATATGCAGCATTGCACTTTGACCCATGACTGAGAAAAAATGCCTTGGATAGTAATGTTTCTTAACCAGCCATAAAGCTTGCAATTAACCCAAGAACAATACTCCTTCCCCTGCTTTTCCTAAGGCTGTATGCAGTGCATCTGATGCACTTCCAAACTCTGCAGCTGGCACACCTATTTTTCGAGCATATTGTTAAAAACCAGTAGTGGCATAGACTGCTGTCACAGGATAATTCAAAGTATTTCTGAGCAATGTTTGTTGGAAGTCAAGTCAAGATGCTGCTGTCTAAGCTGCAGAGACTGATGTTATGACAACGTTCAATCACATTTTTGGTTTATTGAGATGGAACATGCATTCCTTTATACTTGGTGAAATGAGCATTTATTATGGGGAAGCATGCAGAATTTAATGCTCATACTTGATCTAAACCTTTGTAAATAATGTAGAAACTGAATATGTTCTTGTCATTTTTGAAACTTGTCTCATTATGAAACATTTGGGGGCACTCTGATTTTCTTTTTTAATGTGTATTTTTCTTGTATAGATAAATTATGATAGGGTGCTAAACCTGAAATAAATGGTGTGAACAGGTCACTAGACTGTTAAATTAAATGAGTAAGTCGTGCTAGCCAACCTCATAAAATTCCTGACTTATCCAATATGCACCTGACAATATATGTTCATCCACTGTATTCCTCTGCTTAGGCATGCATGCACGTACAACACAGCAGACAGAAAAACAATGCCAAAGTAAGCTAAAACATCTATCACTGTCGCAGGGAGGCAGCATTTCGTGTACAGGTCTTGAAGTTCTTTGCTGTAGTGACTTAGCATTATAAAACTCACTGGCACAACAAATTTGGAAATTTTAATTAGTTTATATAAAGGCACTATTCCAGAGGAGAGCGTTTGGGCTGACTCATGAGAGAAGAAGGTAGTTAATATAGCCAAATGCGTATTTTGGTGCAGAGCACATCACAGGTACATTTAACACGAGTCACGTCTTCTAGCACTTCAGCTAATATAAGATAGCACCTTAAAACACTTAAAGGTCCTTCACATAGAATGAGCAGGATCTGTTTTTTAAAGACATAGTCAAGAATTTTGTCCATGAGCTACAAAATACACAAGTTTTGAACGTGCAACAGTGAGTGCATGAGAGAGCCATGTGTCTTACTTTGGAAACACAACTGAGAGTAGAAGGATTCCATAATCACTGTCAATTCATCGTGACTGTGTTAAATAACAATTTTATCATCTGGCCTTTTTGGATTTTTACTTGTCAGAATAGAAGGAGACACTAGCTGAAGTTATCCTCAGCATGTCATGAGTAATGGGAATGCACTTCTTTGGAGCTGTCTGCATGTTAACTTGTCAAAAGAAGAATGAAGTGGAAAGCAGGGGCTAGAATTCAATTTTTTCATTTATTCTTCTGCAGAAAGAGAAAATAGTGGTGAAAGCAATCCTCCTAGCTAAGGAAAAAAAATTAAAATAGCTTACCTGAAAAGAAGGCTTGAGGTGATTAATTTGAAAATCAAACTGCAAACACTGTGGCAGCCTTTAGCAAGTTATGTATGTTAGCGCTAACGTGAATAGATGTCTAGAAACTTCATCTACAGCTAGACACTAGAATCAGAATTTTACTGGTAATTTCAGATCTTTTCAGATATATGTCACAAGGACCTTAAGCCTTAAAACGAAATACAAAATGCTAAAAGAAACGTAGTGGCAGGGATAGATGCAAGCATGGAACTCCCAAGGACCAATTCCTCTTTTTTCTGTGTCAGACATTCCAGTGATACTCCACAACATATGTCATCCTTGTATTGATGAACCACCCCTCCAGGCTACAAGGTAATTCACTTTCCATACTGTATTATCAACAAGGAGATGACGAGGTGTTCAGAGTCAGATCTGAATCAGGTTTTAAGCTGAAGCTCAGTGTCTGGGCTCAGGGCCAGATCATGCTAGGGTTCATATTCAGAGACATAAATCTGATGAGCTCTTCTCACAAAGTACCAACTAAAAATGACATCCATTTGAAATAATGGAAACCTCACAATATCTACCAGTTCTGCATGTGGGTTGTATTCCCATCCTCAGAACAACACACAGGTTAAAGCTCATGCACAGAACTTTGGCCCCAGCTCAGCAAAACACATTAAGTACATGCTTAAGTTGATCCCTAATCAAAAAAGCACAAACCGAAGCACATGTTTATACTTAGCCATTTGACTAAGTGCTTTCCTGAATCAAGACCCGATTCTGGGAAATGAACTTCTGGCAAAACCACCTCATTTGCTTTCTATATTCCAGACAGCCAAAATATTGCCTTATTTAACAGACATATGAATAACAAATAATTATCATAACAATTTATGCAAGGAAATTGAGTGCATGTGTAACAGGTTGATTTAAAGAATACCTAATAACAAAGCAAACTGAAATAATTATGTACAGTATGAAGCTTGTATTTTAGCTTGTAGTCTAATACTGATGCCATTTCCAAAATCCCTGTTTTATCCCAGGCTCCTTTTACAGTATGTAATGGGTATTTACATTTCCTCTGCGGTTGCTGCTACCATTTGAGAAGAAAGGATGACAGTCATGCTGCCAGATTTAAAGACTCCACTGGATGAGGGAAAATAATACTCTGTGACTCCTGTCACAATATTTGTGTATTAATGAGTTGCCAATTTAAGATCTGGAACTCATCTTTCAGTTCCAAACTTCCTCAAAAACAAGGAGTGTTTAGAATTAGTATTTTAGATTAGCTAGTTACGTATTTGTGTATTTACTCTTGAAGAGTCCTTGATTTAATTTTAGTTCTATGTCTAGTTTAAAGGCTGGTGGTCTTGATGTACTCTTCAAACAGTGTACAGTATACGCAATATGTTTATTCCATAAAAGACATGAAGTATTATTGTGTTTCATAGATGCAGTAGCAGCATAGTCTCATACCTCTCTTTTATGGAAAGTAAAGAAAACAGAAATAAAGAAAGCAGGGGCCAAGAGTTAGTTCTATTTTCAACACCAAGAAGAAGGAATGATCATAGCTGTATGGTGATTTCCTCAAAGTAATACAAAGAAACACACTCTTGTAGAATAATTGAAAAATAAAAATATTTAAAATATAGTAAAAGCATAAATTAGGGGACTTTCATACAGAAAAAAAATTATGCTAGATATGGGATAGAAATATGAAGTAAAGAATTGACGTGGCAGGGAGCTGTGCTGATTAGGAAGTGGGCAATTTAATTTCTTCAGGAGCATGAAACTCCAGCATGAATTAATTTGCTTCATGCAGAGTCCTGCTGTACTCTCTTCTTTCCTCAATCACTGTTTACTACATAAAGTCACACCTCACCTATCTTCTTTGATTGTTTAATTTTAGCAGGATTTTCTTTGCATGGCACTATTAGTAGACCTAAGCTTTGCTCTGCATGTAATACATAAACACATTACCTAGGACCACAGGACCACTGAGGCTATTTCAAGTTTGAAGCAATATTGTTCCAATATTTTGCTTTCAGCAAATAATTTCACTGATTTTTAATAAGGTGTCCAAGCCATAATTCAATGTTACTTTTGTAACAGCTCCTGGCTTCTTCAGTGGATGTCTTGTAATTCTAATGAATAAATTAACTCCCAAAGAAAAGCAGGCAAATGAACTCACCTCAGTAAGACTAACGTCCACTAAACTAGTAGGGCTACTTTTAAGATGTGACTGAAGAAATCCAATAGGACCAGATCATGTTTATAGGACAGAACTGCAGAGAGAGCACGAGATGGCTTTAGAAAGGCTTTAGAAATGTTTGGAGAATACAAATTACTAGGGAAAAGTGACCAGCTTTTAAATGGTAGGCACCCAGAGGCTCTAAAGTGTTGAACTGTGTATTCAGAAGCTAATAACGTTCCAGTTTTGCGCCGCTTAGAGGAAGATCTATAAGAACAGACCTATAGACTGACAGAATAGAGTGACCTTTCCTACAGAGCCCAAGTAGCCCAAACAGGTTTACGTGTTTACAGATTTAACTAGTTTATTAGCTAAAATAAATATATAAGCAATTATATAAAACACAATACATTCTCAACAAATCAAATGAGAAATGACCTATGGTCTGTCAGAAAATTAAACTAATTACTAGGATTAATATACTAATTATTATGCTACATTTCATAAAGAAAAATTTCCTTAAAAGGCTGTTGTAATGACAGAAGTTTACATATCAGTTCACAAAGTACCACAGAATTAATTTGTTTATGTTCCTGAAATATTAGAAGAAAGCAGAATTTGGCCCTATATTATTGAAAGGTGGTTGTAAATTCCCCGTTTCTGTCACAGAATAGCTCAACAGAGACGACATTGTGGAAAGGTTGGTCTTCAAGCTGGTCAGGAAGAAATTCCTTCACAATGTGGAGATCATTTTTTATACAAAATCCTGTTTCAGAGATATCCTGTCATTGCCAGGAGAACTTAGTTGCCTTTTCCCAGACCACTAGATGTAAAATTATGTTATCCTTGCATAGATCTAACCTAGACAGCATCTGAGAGGATTTCCACTGTATGTCTACTTAAAGTAGGTCTCAGTCAGTCCTGCCATTAGTAATATCACAAAAATATATTGTGCTTGACCTCTGAAGAAAATGAAGTTACTTGCATCATTCACCTTTCTCAACCCCCCGCCACACACCCTGCCCCACAAGTAGTGGAAAGTGACGGAATATAATCACCCATTTCTCCACTTTGCAATCTGGTATCAACATTCTGGAGGTGGGAGATGTTGTTAATGGGTGGAGGTAGAGGGGAACGTATAATCATGAGCAACCAGGAAAATTGTACAAGGAACACCCAAGAACACAGTCTGATTTCTAGCTCCAGAAGTACCTCCTCATAATTCCTCCTAATAGACAGAGGAAAAACAGCAGAAATTTTCTAGGGTAGGTTTATCTGACAGTCTTGGAGCTACCTGTAAATTTAGCACCATGTTCAACTAAGTCGCCTGGGCTAGAATGTAACAGGGTAACTTTGCCAAATGCTGCATTTTCCTACCTTTCAGGTGACAAGTGGTCCCTTGGGAGCAACACAACGGCCATGCATTCACAGCAGTCTCTGGGTTCCTGCAAAGGTTGGATTTATTCTGAAGGATGGCACTGATCAGAGAATCACTGAAGCAGGTTCCTGACAGCTTTACACTTCTTTGCCACCCGACACTACAAAAAAATTGGCCTAAAGCACTTTATAGCTGATTTGTAAATGAATATTTTCAGACTAGCCTCTGAACTTATGTGAAGGACAATGGCTGCAGGAATAGCAGTTGAGCACAACCATTGTGGCACCTTCAGGCGTCGCATCTTTTCATAATTTTTATTTACTCCCCAAAGAAAACCAACAATTCCTGAGGTGAGTGGAAACAAGTGGCAAAAACCATATTTCTACAAAAGGGCCAACAGTACCCTGGGGTGGATTAAGCACAGGATAGCTAACCACTCAAAAGTGATTGTCCCACTATACCCACTGCTGGTGTGGCCTCACCTCAAGTACTGTGTGCAGTTTTCAGCTCCACAATATAAGTAGGACGTAAAAATATTAGAATGTCTCCAATGGAGGGCAACAAAGGTGCTGAAACGACTGCCGGGCATGACTTACAAGAGCTGCTGAGGGTACTAGATTTGTTTAGCTTAGAGGAGACCGAGAGGTAACTTCATTGCTATCTACAACGTCTTCATGAAGGGGAGTGAAGAGAGAGATATTGATCTCTTCTCTCTGGTGTCCGGTGACAGGACACAAGGGAATGACTTAAAGGTGTATCAGGGAAAGTTCAGATTGGATATTAGGAAAAAGTTATTTACTGAGAGGGTGGTCAAGCACTCCACAATCTCCCCAGGGAAATGGCCATGGCCCCAAGCTTGTTAGTGTTCAAGAAGCATTCAGACAACACACAGTTTAACTTGTAGGTTGCCCTGTGTGGAGTCAGGAGTTGGACTCGGTGATCCTCATGGGACCCTTCCAACTGAGGATATTCTGTGATTTGATGATTCTGAGAGCTCTCTCACTCTTCAAAGAAAAGAAAGATCCATGTAAGTGCCAAATAGCTGTGTTTCCCCCACTCTAAAAAAGACTACCTCTGTTGTTTTCCACCATTTTTCCATATGCATACGTAAATCTGGTCATGTCAGTAAAGACAGTATCAAAGTGAATACACCAAAAAGAATCTAATTCTGATATTTCCTACATTTTCAGCAATTCAAGTGAAAACCCATTCCTGTTAAATGAATCACCTTTTTCTGTACTGTAGTACTGTTCTATGCTATATTTAGTACAAAAAGTATTAGCATTTTTAATATTCATATCTTTGAGAAAAAAAAATTATGATTAATTATCTGCTAGGACCACTTTTGATTCTCTGCAAGGAAGTTTATTCTGAACTTCAAAATGCTTTCCCACCAGACAACTGTAGCAATTATGATAGATGCCTTTGCTTACCACATAAAATGAGGTTTATGAATCAAACACCCACTCTGAAGCTACAACATTAGTCCAGAAGTATTCTTGTTCTTTGATCACCTTGCTTGTTGCAATCTCAACATAGAAAAGGAAGGAAATAATTTGTATGGCAATAATTTTCAGCCACTAAAACATGTAGAGCAGGCACTCAAAAAGGACTGACAAATGGCTGTAAATTGCTTCTATCTCTTTGAAAGGGAGTCCTTATAGAAGCAACGTATTATGTTTGTAACTGATTCTACAGAGCAGGTGGGCATCTTCTTGCCATCTGCTATATCTCTAAGTCAAGAGTACTTGAGAAACTCACCAGTGCAACAGTAGGCTAATGAACAATTACAGACATTAATCAAGAACGGCATGAGAAAAAATGAATTGTTTTTCACAGGTTTTTGGTGTGCAATCCATTCTGTGGCTTCAGAGTATCAGGCTTTACCTCAAAACAGCTTCAGCAGTTTTCCAGAAAGCTTCTAGTTGCGTAACATTTTTTCAGTTTGCTTTGCAAAATAGGCATTTAGCAGTTATGTCTGCATTTCAACAGGTGCTTAACGTTCAGGCCACAGGAAAACAGCAAAGAGTACATTAGAAGGTACTTCCTCTTTTGTACTAGAATTGACTGGAAAAGGGGCAGGAAGGATGAGTTTCAGCTTAACTGATACAACTGCCAGAAACTTTCTAACCATTCCTTCATGTAGTAAACAGATTTTCAAATATGCCCATCTTGGGTAAAACAGAAGCCAAGTTGCATGGTTTTTCGAGTGGACCTGGTCTGTCCTTCATGAAGGGTATGCTCCTTCTGTTCCTTCCTCTGAACCACAGCAGGGTGATTTGCAAAGGAGGGAAGGGACACGCAGAGGTGCTAGCGATTGGCTTATCATCTCCTTATGCTTCACTGCTCCTGCAAAGGCTTAAGGCAGGATACTGCCTCGGATAGCTGTCTTCACAGAGAACTCTTGCCTCCTAATTTACTCCTGAAGTGCATCTGATTTCCAGAGGACCCAGTGAAATGCACTGAATATGTATCAGGGTCATTATTCTCAGATGCCAGATGGGTGGTTTACAGCTGCCTGCAGTAGCTGGCATGGTAATAGACTCCTGACATGAATTGCCTCCAATAAAAAATAGGGAATTCAACACAGAAACATATCAAATTTTCAGTAATGCCTAGGAGACAAAATATCTTAGTTCTGACCAGAATTTTGCAAGCTAGAACGGACAGCTAGTATGGCAGCCTTGGAGAGAAAGGATTAGAAAAATGCTATTTTAATCCCACATGTCCTGGGACAAGCAATTTAATGACCTTCATTTGCATTGCCTGTGAAATGGGGATAAATAGTACCTATGTTACAAAGCCACTGAAGTATATAAAAGTACCTCTACTGAAAATCCTTTATAAAACATCATACTTTACTAGCATTTGCCTATTAGCATGAAATTGGTTCTCAGGCTGCTCTTGGCTTTCGCATGAATTTGATTTTGAGCCAAACAAATATATTTTTTTTCTTCTGTTTAATTTGTCTTTGCCTATTTACTTTAAGGCTTGCTCTTCTGGATGAAGTTTCAGACAGGAGCTCCATGAAAATGCATATGTTTCTTACTTGCTGTCTGTGATACAGTGAGCTGTGCAAACTGAATGTTATGTCAGTAGGCACTTTACCACTCAGCATGGATGTATGCTAAGTATTTGGCTTCTCTTATTTAGTGTGGATGTTGTCCTTCTTATGACACTGTTGTGTTAAAGCATAAACATTGTGGATAGAAGTACAGAATTTCAAAGAAATTCACAGTCAACATTTTAGTTTTAGTTCTGTAAAGTATCGTGTGCTTTTATCTATCATAGCTCTAGTTACCTGTTTATCAAGCTTCAAGCACATATTAGAGAAATAAGTTCCCGAGTTGACCTAACTCTTTTGAGCAGGGCATAGGGACAAAGGCATTTCAAATATTTGGTGTATGCATACGTCTGCCTTATTTTAAATTTAATTTGGACTCTCAAAAGAAAATGCTACTCAGGGCAAGACTCAGAGCAGCCAGAGCTGGAAGAGCACTTACACAAATATACCCTTCATAATAGCTTGTTGTGCTCCTGGCATGTATTTGTGATGGAAGATAGGAGAGTTGTAGAAGAGACCCATTTAGGTATCCTGTCTAGCATTACACTCCAGGGATGCTTCCAATGAATATACTAGACTTCTGAACCCATCTATTTCACTAAAATTCATTAAACCAAGTCCAGAACTGATGTTTGAAAATGTTGCTCAGCCCTTTTTTACATTGTTTTACTCTTTCACTATCGCTGTGGGAGTTTTTATACGTAGACTCCTCATGCTACTGTATTTGTTGAGACAGCCGCTGTGCTTAGGAAAAGATTTTGAAATTAGCATTTAAAGACTATCAAAATAAACAAAAACACTTTAGAGTTATACTGCTGTAAGCAAAGACAGAATTGTCCTTATGTAAGTAATATTTAAATTCTTATCAGATTAGGCATCTGCTGCACCATATGCAGTTTATGAAGTTGAGCCACTGTGATGCTAAACAAGATATCAATGTCAAAAATATGTATTAAGTGTACTATATATGCATTTGAGTGTATTTGAAATAATGAGGTTGCAGATTTAATTAAAATTATAAGTTCTAAACATGCAGTCCTGCAAAACACTTAGGCATTGAATTTGCCTTTAAATTTCGTGTAAAACCAGTTTGCTGGATAGGGGCCTAAAAATATCTGCACTGAGTTCTAAAGGTAAGAAGAATTTATTTTTAATTTATTTAAAAAAAAAAAACCAAACACTGAAATCAGTGGTTTTTTAATTTCGAATTTAAAATTTAATAAATTATTATATTTTAAATGTTATCTTAGCCATTTTCTTTTGTTGCTCATTAAGGGGAGGAAGCAATGAGGTTAGATGAAGCTGATATTACATGTGGTCTTCCAGTTATCATGCAGACGTATGCCAAAGCGTTTTAGGGATGATTTACGCTCGCTGCTGCCCTAGGCTTGAGAAAGGATTAGCAGTCATGCTATAGCCTGCATAGTGGTTTTATTTACTGACAAGTCTCCATTAGGTATTACATTTAAATGCTCATTTATTTCACTTGCTGGCCTGAGGAAGTAGTGAATTGTGGTTACTGTCACCAATATGTCAAGAGGGCAGACTTCTCATCACAGTTCTCCTTATGCCGCATTCAGTAATATAGCCAGCCATTTTTTGTCATGTATGGCTGTAACACAGTATTATTTTGCCAACCACAAAGACCTGTTGCAAAGTCTAATAGTATATAACCATATTTTAAAACATGCCTCCTTAACCATGGTATGCAAACTTGAGTTTCTCAGAACACAGACACGTTTGTAGTATTTTGATTGCGCTTTAAAATCTGGAGAGGAGTGGTGGGGTGTATTCATTCTGTATGGAGACAGTTTCCGCTGCTGGTTTAGCTGCCATCACAAGGTTTTTCTTGCACAGATGCATGGTCCGTATGTTCTTATGCTGGGTAACTACAACCAAAACTTGTATCACTCCTGAAAAGAATCCCTACTTATAGGAGGAAAAGGGTTTTGTTTAAATGATGTTACAAACTACTCCCTTCTAAGGTTTCATCTTCTACTTAAAAAAACATTGCATTCAGATTGACCTAAATTGTTACTGCATGAGTGTATAGTCCCAACACAGCTAAAATTCTTGCACTAGTGTCTCTGTGATTCAGTACATAAAGCACTCTCCACTAAACTTTCCTACACTTAGCCAATTTTTTTTTCCTTTTGGCAGGTAGAAAAATGGAGAACAGACAACAGGTGAGATAAGCATCGTATTACTTCTAGCATGGCAAAGAGAGCTGTCTGTTGCTAGACAACACATTTCAGCTCAAGACAAGAGAAGTAAGCCGCCCAGCCACAGCATCAGGACTCCAAAGTGTTCGATGGAGCTGACTGAGAAGGCTGTAAACCTGTCACTACAAATCACCCTGCAGAGGAATTATCAGTTATAACGGGGGAAAAAGAAAACAACAAAACACCACACCTCAACCTTCCTTTACCCAGGATTCTAAGCCATTCAGGAAAAAAAAAGAAAGAAAGATGTTTTAACAAGGCTTACCACACTTTTGACCACAATTAGGAGAACAGAGATATAAACGTAAATTAACGTGCTTGTATGACCCATACTCATCTCATCCTTCCTTGAGATAGAATAGCCAAGCACAAGCACGTGTGCCATGGAAATGTATCTATTCACCTGCTTTGAAAACCCCCCGTTTTTGTCCCCAGCTAGCTGGCTACCTGATTATTTAGTTTCAGATAAGCTTTTGAAAATGTTGCCCTTAATCTTTATGAAATAATTCCATATTTTGGGCAGAGGAAATTACTGTCAAAGTGCTTACTACTATTAATACCTGCATAGGATTTGAACTAAGGTTGCATATTTTGTTTTTCGAATCAGATGTTGGCAAAGGAAGGTTGCTGGTCCTTTGTATTTTGTAACATGACTAACAAAAATAACTGAACTGAAAGTATCAAAAGCAAATCTCTGCCTGAAACTGCTGACCCCTGAAAAATGTGGTGGATATAATGGAAATCTTAGCATATCCCTCTAAGCAGAGATCTGCTACTACGTATCTCTGTAATAGCCTCTGTTGGGTGAAATTATCAAACTAAAGCCACTGCAGTTCTACTCGTTTGCACTTAGTAGTTTTCCTGCTTCATTAGCTCTCAATCCCTCCATCAACCAGGTGATTTTCTGTTTCGAATATCTGATGTTCATATTTGTGCTGTTGGTTTTTGTAATTGCCAGGAAAGAGAAACATGAGCACAGTACTCTTTTATTTGCAGATTTACCTCAAGAAATCCACTGTGATTTATGCTGCAGAGCCTCAGACTGCTGTGATTTACCCTTGCATACAGGTGGCTTTTCAGTAGCCGTAGGTGATACAGTATGTATTTAAAGAGGGGGGAGAAGAAACCTATGGATAAGGAGACAATTTGTACTCCTGAAGGACATAGTTGGATGCCAGACTTCCATTTGTCTAATCTTCTTACATAGCCTATTCCCTACAACTCTTCTGTTTCTGTTTCCTTTATGTGATGTGACAGCCATGATGGGTTTGGAGCACTAAATACATGCTATCAATGCTTAAGGAATTATTTTTTTCCTGTTATCGTCTTATTTATCAGTCTAAATGTGATGCCGGATATATTCCTCTTCCGAGGCAGATAACACTAGCACAGCAGCACAAATGTGACCCACTCTGTCTGCAGGGATGATCCTGTAGCATAGATTTGACATTTTAAAAATTTGCTTCATATGGCTCAATGAGTTCAAGTGCATTCTATAATGTGAAGCAGTAGCTTGGGTCACAACTGCAGTGTACGGGTTACATACAGCAGCAGTTTTCTCTGGTATTTTTCACATTGAACTGGCAAGAAACAGAGTTCTTTTTCTCTGCTCCCTGCTACTAAGTAAGCTCATTGTAGGAACTAAACTAGGCAGGTTTGTTGAGTGCAGACCGTGTGAGAAAGCAGCTTGTCTTCCCTGGAGGAAGGAAAAAAAAAAAAAAAGGAAAAAAAAAAAGGCAAATGCAAGAGAAAGGAGCAATTCCATGAATTTGGAAAGCGGTTCCTGTCAAAACTTCCCAGATTTGAAACAAGAAAAATAGTGATTGTTTCTCCCCTCTTTTGTATAAAATCACCCACCTAATATTCTGAATTAATATAAACTGCTGACCCCTGCATTTACATTGCCTGTCACAAATCTCTGCTTCTGGTATTGCAAATTAAAAGTACACCCTTGAAAGTGTAGGAAAAGTTTTACTGGAGGAGTAAAATTCCTGCTCAGGGTCACACAGGAAGTCTTTATTAGAGCTAGAAATGGAAAGTTAGTCCAGTGCCTTTACCACAAAACAGCACTTCCTTCCTTAAATATATTGGCTAAGTGCACCACATTACAAATTACTGCATTGGTCACCAAGATAAAAGCACTTCAGGAATTGTGAAAGTTTCATTTCTACAGAAGTGGAGACATATCAGATTTCACACATTCTCATTAATTCTGCCTTCCGGCATGGCTCATTTCTGTGGCTTCTCCCCCCCCCGCCAAAAAGGCACAAATCCGCTCGCACCCTTGTCCAAGCAAGCCTGGGGCTGTTTGCATTTGCCACGGGGTTCTGGTGTAGGGATGTGACGGTTTGTGAGCCCAGGGCTCTGCCGTCCCCTGGGAGCCCTGGGCTGCTGCAGCTGGTTTGGGGACTGGTGGAGCCTAGCGCAGCCGTGCAGCAACACCTCTTCCATTAAACTGGAAAAATATACAGTCATTCTACATATCCCCACCCCTCTCCTTTATCTTCACCTCAGCGTATAGCAGTATTTTTTTCTATTTTACTTTGTCTAGTTTAAATAACAGACGTTTAATTCTGTGTTACATAAATATTGACACTTTTTAATCCCTTTTCCTGAGCAGAAGAAAAACTGTGGAGATAAGCCACCGATGAGGCCTTAACTCCCATCTAATCACTTGATTTTAAAACATAGAAGCCTTTCTCAGTGGAATGTGTACTGGAAAGCAAGGTTCTGTGCAGGGCAGCCAGAACTGCCCATTTTCTGCACTGACCTGCCAGAGGCTGCCAGGAATAGCAGACAGAAAGAGTTGTTCCCAGAGCAGTTGAGCTACTGAGGGTTGTTTTCAATTATTTGGTTTAAAATATTTATTTCATTCAAATAGGAATGTGACTACAGTGTCTGTCTGCTGCAATACTATTATTTAATTTTTCATTCTTTCTTTGAAAGTACTGGCAGAATACTTGAATTTGCAGTCAGTGTCCTGTTGACATGTTCATCCACAACACTCACATCTTTTTCTCCTTCCTTCTCTGTCTCAGCTCTTTAAATTCATTCCTCTCTTTCCTCTGGTACCATGGTTGACTTTTTTTACACTGCTGAGAGCCAGCCAGATGGTGTTTTGGGCTTGCTTCTAGAACACAGATCTCATTAAACTGGGAGTCAGCGGCTTAACGGGTCTTTATCTGTGTTACCTCATGACAAAGGCAGCAAAGCCAGATCAAATATCTTAAACCAGTTAGATGCTGCTATTCAAGACAGCTTTGCAATTTTGTCTCATTCCCTCAGAAAATAATGTAATACTTCTGATACATGTGCATGAGTGTGTACTCATGTGCACGTGTGCCTACCCCTATGCCTTTTTCCTCGTGAATGCAATTTTAGCTTTCCATTTATTCTACTGGGGCACAAACCGCTTTATCCAGCTGTCGTATTACTTGCTCAGACAGAAAATGCAGCTGAGTGAATTGTATAACAGTACATATGATTTTTTTGGTTTTCTGAATAATACTGTATTAATTATGGACGGCAGGTATCAACACTACCCTTTCTAATTTTTGCCCAGTATATGCAAAATAACTACAAGAAGCGAGTCAATTAATTCAAAAACTTTTTATTCTTGGTGGTATCTAAATTTGGTCTAGTTATTTTTACTGCTTTAAAAACTGTTGAACAGAAGTATGGTCTTTTTCCTTTAGTGTTTTCTACTTGAGGCATAAGGTTTTAAAAAGAGCTCGATTTCATGTTTAAAATAGCAGATTTCAAACATTAGTGAAATCTACTATCAGAATTTTTATTAATCTGTGCCTCTGTGGATCATTTCTCTATTTCTTGTCTATAAGATCTGGTGACACTCAGGTTGCTGCCCAAAGCTAAGCTGTGCCTTAATGTAAGAAGTCAGCCTCCAGCAAGAAAGCCAAAAGAAAAAAAAACAAACCAACAAAAAGAAGAAAGGAGGTCTACCTCCACTGCTGTAGCTTTTGGCTACAGTAAACTCCTTCGATATATTTGATGAGGAGTTGCAAAAATGAAGAAACAAAGGATGAGAATGTTCCCCTTGTTAGTACCGACATCGTAAAACACACAATAAGTAATTACACCCCCTCCTCAAATGAAGGGGTTTACCCTTTATTTTTACCCTTTATACTGTGGCATAACTTGTCTTTAATAAGATATGTCTGTGTATACAGCATTTTTTGGAAGATCATGGAGTGCTGCATTCATTATTAAAATAATTTTCACGTATTCAACAAACATTAGCTGGTGAAGGAAGCTGGATCAACAGGAGTTAATTTTTCGCGTTTGCATGGCATCTTAAGAACTCCAGCTGCAGAGGAAAGCTTAAAGGGCTGTGAACATACATGTTTATTTCAATCCATCACCCTGCAGTGGGCTTTTTATGACGGGATTGCAGAAGGAAGAGGAGGGAACACAATGCAAGGAAAGGCAGAAAATAAGAAATGAAACAGGCCATAGCAGAATATATTGCCAGTTTACTGCATCTCCTTCTTAGGAGGCTTATTTGGCATCCTGAATCATGTAATTAATATACAATTATGCAACAGTTTCAGTAACCCAAGCATTCTGCTGCTGCAGCCAAAGAGGTAGGCCAGAGTTGCAGGTCTATAACGGACCTCCAGCATGAATCTCATGAGCTGCCTACCACCTGATACATCCAAGACAGCCACGCTGGCATGCTCTAGCACGGGCCATGTGGACGTGTGGGAAGTGTGAACTCATTCTGCTCATAACCTGCACATGGGGAGGGAGTAGACGTGACTGTGGAAGGATGAGAAGAGACAAAGGGTGTGAGAGAAGAAATCAAGGCTGAAAGCTAACCAAAAAAAAGAAGTCTTGCTAGTTTTGGCCCAGTGTGTGGTTTTATCCGTATCTGTCCATGCAAGGTGCCTCCATGCAGAATAAATCTAGGACTGTGATGGAAATATGAAATATGTTCCTCCTTCAGCATCCATCACGAGTGATTTTTGGCATTAACCTTTATGACTAGAGTAAGTGGATGACCTAAAGATCCAGTCAAATGTGTCATTGTTATGGCTTGAGGAACCCATGACAATTTATTGTCATTTAGACAATTATTCTATCACACGATGACCCCTCCCCACCTGGGAAGGGGAATCAGGAAAAAGTAAGGAAACAAAGGGGCTGAAAGATAAACAGATTTAATAGAACAAGACTAAATAATTAACATTAATAATGCTAGAGGGTCAATCTTGATCCTGATGCCAATATAAAATATACAAGGATTATACTCAGTGAACTCTATCAGCAAGAAGCCGTGCACTCCCAGCAGTGGACAGCAAATGTCGGACACTGCAAGTACAATGGCTTTGGGAGGAAGGGAAGGCCTCAGGCGTCCTGCACCAAGGCAAGAAGTTCTCAGAATCACAGCCATCAAGAAAGAGAAAAAACTTCCCATCAAACTTTCCAATTAATATTGAATGTGATGTTCATGGTATGAAATAATCCTGTTGGCCAGCTTGTGTCAAGTGCCCAGGTCTTGGTCCTCCTCATTCCTGCACTTGGCTAGCTTAAAAACACTGAGATCTTGAAACCCGCACACCATAGCTGGCTATAAAGTAAATATTTTCAAAATTCAGATACTAGAGTCTTCTAAGAATGCAGTTTTCCCTAGCGATAGAGGAGACCTTACCACAAAGTAAAATTACTGAAAGACGAATTAGTCCTGTGTCACTCAAACCAGGACAGTCATCTTTCATTAATCCAGAGATACAGCCTTTAGATATTTCCCTGAATTGTCTAAAACAAAGAAATTCTAGAAGTAGGTGAAATGTCCATTACCTGTGGTAGATTCATACCTATTACTGAGTTCTTAACATTCTTGTATACTTACGCTATAGAATCATAGAATTGTCAG
>VWZL01000315.1:1051937-1110947 GCA_013396915.1 Stercorarius parasiticus | reverse complement strand
TCAGAATGACAGATGGCCCTCCCGCTCTCCCCCCCCGGCTNCCTCAGACGTCGGCCATTGAAGAAGAACCCGAGCCAGAGCCGCACTGCCCCTTTGATCCCTTAGCTTTTATACTGAGCGTGATGCAGATGGGATGGAATACCCTGTTGGTCAGTTTTGGGTCACGTGTCCCATCTGCTCCTCCCTGCAGGTGGGACCTCTCTGCACTTCTCCGCTTCCAACCCTCTGATGGGCAAAAAGCGAAGCTAGCTGACCTTGGTTGTTACAGCAATAAGTATAAGCAAGAGCCTCTGTGCATACCGTTCCTTGGTATAATCAGGTCTTATCACTCTGAGAGCGAACAGTTTCTGAACAACATGCTGTTAATTGCAGAGTTCAGTCAGTTAGAAGAGGCCCAGCTAAAAAGTAAAATTACAAATCAGAAAATTGGTTCTGTTTTACCTCAAGCCAGGACATCAGCGTTGAAGTTCCTTTCTGGAAATGAGAAGTAACCAAGTGTGGGTGTAGGGGGGAACAGATGGGCGCCATGGGAATGTTCCCCTTGGCCTCTGCTTTTTAGTGCCCTGTTCTGGGTGTACGAAACTACCTGTTGTCTTGAGGAAAGGGCCTTGAGTTGGGTGAAGCGTTTGTTACAAACCTGACCTTTCCTTCAGAAGAACCAAAGAACTTCACAACAAAGGTTCCCGTTGCAGAGCAAGCAGCTGCATCGGCTCCTTCTGAGCTGCAGCTGTTCCTGCCCAGAAAGCCCGTGAGCCTTCCTGTACCACACTCACCCTCAGAGGCTTGCTCTTTTTCATGCCAAACTTGGCACACCCAGAAAGCCACAATGTTTTTGTATGGAAATCATTGTTATTATTGTTCTTCATGTAGGACAGACAAATGTGGTGTAGAGTGTCTCTGGACGTAGGTATGGAGAGAATCAGGCAGCTCCAGATCCAGAAGTAATGCAATGAAAATGTTTAATTTCATTCAGCTGTCTAGATTAGTAAAACACCTCTTTCATTGTGAGGCTGATGTCATATCTTAAACTATTTTCTTGATGAAGTGCTTTCAGAAAAGCATTCATTACGGTGTCCATATTTCTGTGACTTCATTTTTTTTTTCCTCCTGGACTCTGTTATGACATTTCTCATTGCACATTGTGAAAATATTTGTAGAGACTGTTTATTGATAGGAAAACTTCTGCCGAGCAAGCTGGGTGTGTTGGCACGTGTCTGTGCTCAGAAAGAGTGAGGGGGTTGTGTCCAGTCAGCCCCAATGCTGTTTCCAAAGATTTGAAAAAGTAATAATGTACTTAACATTTAAGAGTTCAAGCAGTACATCTCACTGCTAGTAAAAGGTTTTATAAGACTTCAGAGCGTTTTTTTTTCAAATATTTCCGACAAATATAAGCTAATTCAAGGGCTATTACCTAGAAACAATATTAAAGCATTTAATTCTTTATGCTGCTGCTTCATTGTACAGCGATTTTATTTCTTTGCTTTTTCTGATTCAGCTTCAAGACATCAGCGGTCTAAAAAATTCCTCTCTGCAACTGCTTTGCTATAAACAGTAACTAGATAATAAAAACAAAAACTGAAGTACAGCTTAGTATTTGTCGTGAAAAAGATTTGTGCCGCAAAGAGCTGATTCCTGGGGGTAACTGGTTAGATAAAAGCATTTGCACGCGGCAGTTGCGGCAGTGAAGCACCGCACTGATCAGACAGCAAAGAACTTAAATCTGGGCTGAGGTCACACCTGAACAGAGGTCAAAAAACGATGTCGTGCCGCGGCGCTGTGGCCACGTAACGCAGCACAGCTCAGAGGAAAAGAACTGCAGGGAAGAATTGTAAACTGATGTCGCCGTTTGAGTAGCGTGCATTAGCGCGCTTCCTTAGTGATTCTGTGGTGTTTTCAGTTCTCCAAGAGTCTTCCTTGAAAATGCAACGTGGCTAAAATACAATAAATAAAAAGAGTCCTTGTATTTTATAGTACATTAACTGTCGAATATAGTACATATTACAATGGAAATAAATTTTCAAATATGCAACGTTATTCTTTGTGAAACCCTGTGTTTTGTAGTGAAAAAGAAATCCAACTCAGTTTTCCTTTGGCTACAGGATTTTATTAACATTTTAACAGTTTCGTTTTACATAATAAATAAGCAAAAATGCTTTACATTTTTAGGGAATACATATATAATTCTGAGCATTAATAGGTTGGTTGTTTTGCGTGCTTTTTCACCTACATTTGCCAAATAGCTTTTATCTGCGTCATATAAAAAAAGCAAAATCTAACGTTCAGGAAAAAAATGGAATAATAAAATTTTCTCTGCTTTGTTTCTGAAGTATGACTGAAACGTTGACAAAATATTTGGTGTTCTGTTTTGTGATTTTTAGAGAAATACTGGTATTCTGGCGGGCTTCCCATTCATCTGCACTTTCTCTCAGTGATACATTCTCCAATTTTACATCTGTTGTCCACTGTGCTTGATTTCATTAAATTACTTTAATACCCTTTTTCAAATTACAGGGCTACTGTGACCTGGAGAGACGTCTGTTCCCTTATCACATTATTTACATGGTGGTGTTTCTATTAATAGGATAAAAACTGTGAGATCTCAGTATGGGATTAACGTTTCCAACTTCGCGTTTTGGTAAAATATTCCCTCTCTCGCTCCCTTTCTCTCTCATTCTCCATATCATTTACTTGCTAGAGCTGAACTCCCTGAAGAGTTAAAATCCTGTCAAGTCACATGACAAAGGTATCTATAGTGGCTCGAACAAGTACGGTAGAGAGAAATGAGGTTATTTTTCATAATATATTCCAATTCACACTCCGCTTCTGTGCCATAATTTTTCCCAATTATTCAGAAGATTGCCACTGCCGATGGCTGTGCCGCGCTCTGCAGTCCGCCGGCTGTGCTGTGAACAGATGTAGTTTAACTGACTAAAAGTCGTATTTTTCTCTCAATATAATTTACTCACGTTCCAGATGTGAACGTGCAATGGCTGTTTCTATTTTGGAATGGCAGGAAAAGTGTTTCACGCATTTGCTTTTTTAATCACAGCTCTTTTCTAAACCTACCCTGTATTATCATATGTGAATGCATAATTGATTCATTATTGCTAAGAGGGAAAGTTCATGTACCCGAATATCACGTACTGTAAAACATCTGTGAGAATGATGGAACACCTCCTCTGCTCGGGCTCATTGCTTAAAGCCTAGAAGTGTGAATAACAAGGTAGATGCTGGAAAAATAATTTGTGGTGTTTTACTGAAAAATATCAATGGCATCTTTTTAACCGAAGCCTAATTTGTACGTTCCTGAAAACATGTTTTTACAGTGAGAAGTACTTACAAGAACAGAATAGACCGGATTGACTTTGTGTGCAGCAATGCCGCTAACGAGGTTTCGAGAAAAGTGCAGTGTGGGAGTTGTGCGTCAGGTTTCTTTTTAATGATGCAAACAATGTCAGTTACTCCTTTATAGGGCATGGTTTTAATTTAGGAAAATTAACATGCAACTAAGTCTTGGCACAATTGTACCTTTTAAGGAGCTGGGCCCATTTATTAGTAACGCTGGCTGGGAAGGATATTAAGCAAAGCCACTGTAAAACCAGCTTGCGTCTCATCACTTCAATTTTTGAAGTCCGAATGACAATAATACGCACTCATAAGATTTCTGTAGACCTGCTGACTTCTCTAGCCTTAGACGAAGCGAGGAGCGCAGTTACACTGAGTAAGTGAATATGCTGGTTTGGGTCTGCTTTTTTTTTTCTAAGTCAGTATTCTGGTAATGGACAATTAGGTATTTTTTGTTAGATCTATTACGAAAGATATTTTTCGTGCTTTTTTAGTAAACGAAAAAGACAACTGAGCTTCCAAGTGAACGTCAATTTAATTTCATACTAAAGCCTCCTCTGTTCACCTTTTAATAGGAAGCAATAAAAGTACTGAAAATCGTTTTCAAACGTGTTTTAAAAGTATTTTTGTGTACTCATAGCAACAAGTATATTCATGCATACAAGGAGGTGACTGAATAGTATTGCTGCATATAAAAGATGGAGAACATGTAATTTTTAAAAGCGTGTATTTCATTACATTTTTATCTGACAAGGTGCAATCCATGAGCAAGTGTTTTTCCATATTGCACAAGCCAGGTAAGCATTTTCTTCAGCAAAGGGCTCTTTAGAGAGAGTCTGATAAGAGAAAAGAAGTTTTTAAAGTGTAAATTAGCCTTGAATTGGGCTAAGAAATGTAGCTAAGTATAGCTGATTCAGCCCTACAACAGCCTTTATTGTTGGCATTTACAGCTATTACTTAGGGAGTCAATGGTTGTTTTATCCAGAGCACACGATGTTTGGGGAAGTGGTTGAAAACAAAGTGGACTGACTTATCGGTTAAACACACACGGATCCGTATGTCTCCTCATTTGTAAATTTTACAAAGAAGAAGGGAAAAAAAAGGGGGAAATTATTCCTAATAGGCCGGGCAAAATGTAAATGTGTGCTGTATGCTTTTCACTTGCTACAGTTAATTAGCACAAATGGAGATGTGTGCAAAGTGTTTCAGTTCCAAACCCCGGCGTCCTCGGACTCAGCTTTACTTCAAGTGCAACTTTGGGGTTTGTGGTTGTGCAACGACTTTCGACTTTCCGCATTCGCATCGTCCACTGACATTATTTGTGAAGTGCACGAATCAGTCAAATATTAATCTTACCTTTGTGTTGACAATGAGATTTATGCTTAAGGAAGTTCAGTGTGTTAAAAGCTGAACGTTTCAAACTTCAGAAGTCTCCTGGTAAGTTTAAAATAAAGCATAAACATTCATTATTCCTTTGATTATAAGGAAAACATTTCTGGTGCTATTATTAAGATGTGTTTTCGACTAGCTGGTTTGAAAATCTGCACAGCCTTCTCCCAGAATACTCAGTGAAACACACGTTTTAGAAGTTTCCTTTTCTTATTACAACATTTTTATGGGGAGTAGTCTTCAGTTCCTGCTACGTGATTTGTCCCAATTTCCCATGACGAGACCTGTAACCCTTTAATGCGTATCTTTGTATGTATGTATTTGTCATATCGTTCCTTGTCAAGATAAACGGTGGTGGTAACAATCTCAGAACACTGAAATCTATGTTGAAGAAATCAAATTTAGATTTGATTTATTTAGTTTAAAAACTTTTGGATAATTAATAAATAAGCTTTTTCCAAACTGAGTTCTGTTTAGTTAGTGCGCCTGTATTATGGATACCAAAAATCACCACTCTTTAAATAAAGTTCATTTGTTGAGATGTTTAACACATGGGTGGAGAGTTGATGTAAGGTTTCACACAGTTTGTTAAAAATACCTAAACTAGAGCGTATAGTTTATGATAATGATAAAAAAATCTTGAATGTGTTTTGAGGAGGAGGGGTTAAGGAAAAAAAATGTTCATATAAATCTCTGCATATAACACCTATCATTTAATTTTGTTGCACACTATAAAATAACAAAAATAAGATCTGTAACATGTCTTCTCACTGGCACCAGGGCTTAACCTGTGACAACGAAGCACTGAAGCTAGATGTAGGGTTTTTTCCTGACCTTGAAGGTACCGTTACACGTGGTTTGCCAGGAACACACCAGTCTGTCCCTCATTGACCTTCAGCTATGCTCAGTAAATGTAACCATGTCTTCTCATGCTTTTTGCAAATCATTACGGTTTGGCTTCTTAATTAAATGTAAATACTCCTCTATTACCGTCACCTTCCATTGGCTATTATTACAGAAGTTCCAATATAATGGGGTAGTGCAGATTCCTTGTGGGTTTCTGGAGAAGAAGCTGATGAGGGGCTTTGGTTTTTGTAAATAAATGTGTTCACTTCCTCGGAATTGTATCCATAATTTTCTCCTACATGTCCTGTTGCTGTACACGATGAAGTTTGAAATGTACCATGTTTGGCTAAAACGTGGTGATAATTTAGAAGCACAAATGGAACTTGTCCGGAGGGTCTCACATCCATCACACGTTCACTTTCGGAGTCATGATCAAGCTTTACAGTCATTCTCTCATCGCTGTCCGGTTCATCTAGATTTGTAGCATGGTGACTAATATGCCCATATTTGGGTTCTTTCATACAAATCCTTCTTGTTTGCTCATATACCGAGGGCATTGGCAGGAGATGACTTAATTGTCCTATAGCTTTAGACTGGAAACATTCCGATTTTGGCAGCAAGGAGTTAGCTATTGAGTTTGAAAAAGGACTTTCATTAATGCTCATTTTTTCTTGTAGGTCTCTGTTAAAAGCTAACTTGTTTTCTTCTTTAATGAGGTGGTGAGGTGGCTGAATCCTAGGTTCTATTTTGTTGGCTTTCATGATGCCGGAATCATACATCTCTTCTTTGTATCTGCTGCCTGGCACGGGTGCTGTGCAGCTTGTGAAGTTGTCAGAGAGAGCATCTTGGCTGTATCTTCTGTTTGATATGGGCACTTGCAGGAAAGACAAAACATGTTAATTACTGACAATGAGCTCATGTAATAGTTAGAGGCTAGCACTTTTTATGACCGAACATTAATACCCATTTGGTTTCGGCCAGATCCAAGTCCCAGTGAAGACATCAGAGATGTTCCCATTTGCCTCACTGACTTTGGATAAGTCTCTTTAAGGCAGTGCTGAGAAGTAAAAAAAAACCCAACCCATTCAGAAGGGCCAACAGTGTGGAACAATTCTGAAAAGATTTTCCATGCGAAATGCCCACTTGTTTATTTGACTGAATACTTATAAATCACTGACATTATTAAGATGGTTAAATTGGGAAAATTAAACCAAAGAAATATTTGGAAATACGCCCTGCTACGAAAAACCTTGGCCTTAAGTAAGCTCACTTCAGAGATTTATCAAACAATTTACCAAATGATAATGTTTATTACATGTCAATGATTCAATTATTACAGTAAAACAGAATTTATTCTTCCTATTGCTGTGGAAGTATATTGGACACTTGACCTCGCAAGGAAAGCAGAGAGTGTGTAGTATTAGGTACTGAAGTGTGAGTATCTAATTTGTGATGTCTGTCTGTGACATACGCAATATCTAGATTGTGTCATGTTAAAGGCTTTGCTTTTTCTTTTTGAAAAACTAGCATCAGATATTAAAAACGCCCATTGAAAAGCAACATAAACACTTCTTGATTAATGCTGCATCACTGCTTTTAAGGTACTATCATGTAATAAAGCTATATGTATAATATAAATGGAATTTACAACATACACTGAGAACGTTTGTTTGAATGTGGGAATACTGAACTGGGTATGCATGGAAAATGGAAGCTAGATTCTTAAATTTTCAAGAAAGTATGAGCCTAGGATTTCTATTCAGGCTTTTCCTCTAAAATACATTGAGTAATCTTAGTTTTCTCTTTGCTGCATGGTAGCTGAACTCTTGAAGCAATTTGAATTGTTTTTATTATTTTCTGCTTGGCTTATGCAGCTTTTCCTTTTTGTACACTCATATCTACAAATGGTAAGAGAAAAAGCCACTGGTTTACTCCTGTACAGTATGGCTAAAATTAGGCGAGTAGTAATTTTTTTGCACTGTCTTCCATTAACAGTTTGACAGTTATACTACTCCTCCAAGGCATATTTGAAAGTTTTATGTTAAAGGTTAAATGAGGCACTTAGCAAATTTCTCAAGTTAAACCTAAAGTCTATTTTGTGTTATGCTCCCTGAAAGCCCTGGACACCTAAGTGCCTTTTGAAAAAGGGATTTTCTGTTTTTCTAAAAACTTTATTCAACATCTTAAAAGTTTTGGAGTTCCCCTGTAGTGGTTGCTGACGTAACTGTACCCGCTAATAATGAAATATTCCCTGTGCTATAGTAGACTGGCAAAGCCTTCATGTATAACAGGGGAAGCAGAAATAGCTCAATTGTACCTTTTTTTTATATGCAGAGCTTCATTAATTTCAGAGGGAGTTGCACCACATAATTAACACCAGAATTTAAATAGGAATCTGGATCCAATTTCTTCTTGATCAACCCACCACCCTCCTAGAAACAACAACCTTTCAAGTTACTTTTTTTAATTTCCATGTATATATTTTGTATATGCAGTCCTAAGTAAACTGAATTCTCATCAGCTGTTAAAAAATGGCCCTCTTAGATCACAAATCAAAATGGGGATTCGGCCACATCCTTGAGTATTACTTGGAAATTTTAGCAGTGTAATTATACTGCTATAATTTTTAACTCCACGTTTGGCATTTTTACATGAAATAAGCACACATGCTGAGAGCTACTGACATATAACTGGTATGGTTTAACTTATCTGGTATACTGGTTTTAGCGTTTTTCCCACTGAGACATCTACAGGAGTGATGGGTTTGTTCTCTCACTGCAGCATGGAGTATTGTTACTTTATGACTCCAATCTCTGAACAGAAGATTGTCCTTTTCCATTTTTAGAGCTCACACTTGTAAGAAGCTGAAGCATCACAGCAACCAGTTGGCCCCTGTCTTGCTATCTTCATTTTTGCAATCTCAAATTCTGCTGGGATGATGGCTGCCTTCTCGTTACCAAGAAGTAATTTGCATACTTGGGAGATTTACAGTATATTATCCATTTTGTTCTGTCCTGTTTCTCAAACATGGTTTTCGTCTCTTTTGTTGAGGAAGAAGGTAAGCATCTGGTTAATTGTTTGCAGACTTCCATTAAAGTTGTCAGCACATTTGTGGAGATAGACCAGACAGTTAAGCAAGCCATGTCTGCAGCGCAACACAGCACAGTCGGTTTTGTCCGCTCACATTCAGAACAGTTACTGGAGCTAGACTTAAATCTGCTTTTGTCTTCCTTTGCAGACAAAAACCCAAGGATGCCCTGGGAGAGACTCTTGGGGAGTTTTTGATACAGAAGTTAATAGAAAGCTGACCGGCTGCTTTGTGTTGCTGCAGAAGGGCAGCACCCCAGGATTGCTTCCACCCATCTGGCGTGGGGGCAGTCGCCAGAGTACCTGCCTTGGCAGGTGCATGGGGATCCCACGCATTCTGCGCTTCTCCAGTGCTGAAAACGCTTTACAGTCGTTGAAGGCAGTGCATTTATTTGGGATGCTTTCCCGACCACTCTTCTGCCAGAGTAACTCAGCTACGCTAAGTGAGGTAGATATACTGCACATCTAAGGTTGTATGTCGTACTGGAGTAGCTTTCTAGAAGGCCCTTTATACTTACACTGCCTCCGCTCATAGCAGCCTACAACTGCAACAGTGAACTCAGTCCTTCAGGCATCATGTCTCTGTTAATTCTTGCCAAGCAGGTCTGCTTTCCCACCTTGTGCATTGGGTACAGCTCAGGCACGTTGAGGGAAAACCTGGAGATGAGAGCCCCATCACATGGCTCAGAATTCAGCATCCAACCATCCAAGTGGGAACAGGAAGGCTGCTTTCACAGGTATTGGTCTTTGTTTAAAACATATCATGACTATTCATAGTTGTAGTATACTAGAGCGATTCTTCCCCTCTTAAACGTGGTGCTGCAGTGAGGAGCATTCCCTCCTCACCTTTACATAGTGCCATCAAAGATCAGATGGTGCTCAATGGGGAAAGATGCTTGCAGAGAAGGTATTTCATTCACTATCATGCCTTTCTATACCAAGATGTTAATAGGTAGAACTGCTCCTTGTTCTCTATTGCCCCTGTCTATTTCAGTAAAGATGAAAGAAAGGCATCTTGGAAATGGCTTAAAGCAAATAAAGATTGGTACTCAGGATTGATCTTCATGCAAAAGATATGCAGTCCTTAACAGCAGGGGTTTTCATCCTGTCTGTGAAAAACCTTGTCCATTTTTAGAACACAGCTGAAGCCCTCTTCATGCATGCTTTGTTTTGCATAATTTTTCTTGGGCTTTCTGATCTACAGTAATCTTGGAGGAGTGTGCTTCTGGCAGTTACTACATGCTCTGTAACTTCAATGCTGACATGTAGCCCATGATGTTTCAGTATGTTGCTTAATCCTGCATACAAGAGGGCCTTCAGAGGAGAGGAGCAATTACTCAATCGCTCTCAGTTTTGCTGCAGACCAACGAGCAGAGCCACTGTACTGCTCAGGTCACGCACTCCTGTGTCCCAATAGCATGCTGATATTCCTCCGTGTCAAACATGGCAAAGATACAACACTGTCCATGCCCATGAAAAAGACGTTTTTCGGGTTAGCTCAATATCTGTGCTGTGTCCTAGTCTAAACCCTAATTGCAAATCATCTGAGGCATGGGCTAATGTTGTTCTCCATTATTCTCTCTCCACAAACATGATCTTCAAGACCTTTTTGCCTCTAGTAGAATACACTTTTCAAAGAAGATGGCATATATTTCTTCCAGTAGTCACGGGCTAAACCTGCAGATTTGGGTTTGGGAAGGAAGATAGACCAAAGCTTTTTCGCAGATTTTCTTAGTAGTATTCATCATTTCCTGAGTTTGGCATGATTAGTGACACTGAGCTTCACACAGATAGTATAGACTGGCCAACAGCGTAATTTATGAGAAGTGGGTACTGTGGTACCCACAGTAGTGATGTAGCCATTCAAGTGTAGAAAGGAAATGTCCCTGACTAAGAAGATGGTTGCCTTCTCTGAAGTGAGTTTCTTTTCTGATGACTAGGCCAGCTGGAAAAAAGTGGAAGAAGCTTCAAAACCAGATTCTGAGGCAGCAGCATCTGATTTGCAGGCAGTTTTATCTGATACGTGCTTTTCCAGAGCTTTGATGGCTTGGCATGATCATCTTAAAATCTCTGATGTCTCCAAAAGAAACTATTTTCCATAGAGAAAAATGTCTCTGGCCTACGGCATTTTTGGCAGATGCCTCTATGGATGTGATGTGGAATAGCCCTAGCATCCAACCCGGTTGCCAGATGTCATATTTGGCATTGTCTTTGGATTGAAGATAATGACACTAAGCAGATCCTCTCTGCTTTGAAGCTTACTGGCTGTCAGTTTTTCAGTGAACCATTGGAAAAAGCAGCAGTTTACAATGTAAGGAAGATCAGATGCCCCTTTCAATTCAAAGCAAAAAGTCGCTTCCAAAGATTCAGATTTCTCTCCTGCAACAAGCCTCAGCAAAAGTACAACAGGGCTAATTCTACCTCAGGAGGAAACACACTCTGGAACAATCAGATACAAATCCTCTTTGCCGTGGAGGCTCCATTTTTCTTTCCCCTCTTTTAACACTGTGTGTAAACTCAAGCAATGATCTCTGACCAGGCCTGAGTTTGACCTTATTTTTTTCCTTCCTAAATAGTACAATTGTAAGTGCTTTTGCAGAGAATTAATTGTACCAAGACAGTTTTCATCAAATGCCTAATAGCTAAACATCCATTGAAATACATCTGTGCTCAAAAGAGAACGACATATTCCAACTTAAGCAACAAAATCTTAAGTAGAAGTAGAACCAGAAGTAGGAACCACTGGTATCACAGCTCCATTTTCCTGTTCATGAGGAAACGGTGAAGGTAGGTATGCATGATGAAATTGAAAAATACAGCAGTTGCTTGCAGTTTTTTGTTGGGATTTTTCCCCCTAACATATTTAACAGCATTCCTGTAGAATCCTTCTGACTTAATGTATTTGCTAGAAGTTATCTGCCCATATCAACCGACTGATGGTAAATTGCTTGTCAGCTGCTATGCTCACTGGGCTTTTCTGTCAGATTTTATGGCCACGATCAATTTCACAGACTGTTCTCTGAACAGGCTGTTCTTTCCACATCCATTCTGCGTATATCTGATGCACCCTTTGACCAGTGAGGGGTGGATCTACTTTCTCTGTCAGTCTCATAGCATGTGTTAGTCTGGAAGCAGAGAAGAAAAACTGGGCGGACTTCTGTACACCTAAAATAGCTCTCTTCCTGCAGACTTACTGGGGGTAATTTACTTCAATCCTTATACTTAGCCTCAAAAGATGTAGCTTTTCTTTTTCTTTTTCTTTTCTTTTTTTTCCCCACAAAGATACAGCATCTTTAGATAGGACAAAACCATTTCTTATTTTTGGTCTAAAGCTACTCTTTTTCACACCCAGTCCACCACAGCACCAAAAGAAAACAAGTACATTAGAGGAGCATCAGCTCAGAAAAAGCATTTAACCTGCACCAGGCTGTAAGAAGAACTTCAGTCTTGCTCATTTTCAACCTAAACACCAAACAGTAAAATAAAATGCTACAGTCAGCTGGGTGAGGTCAATCAGCTAGGTGAGGCCAAACGGTCCTGTGAGGGACAAAACCCTGGGCAGAAGTTATTTGCTCCTCTGTGGGAGACAGACTCAATGTCTGATACCGTCTTCTGTCTGATGTAACAAGCTCAGCTTTTAACATCTGCAGATATTCCCTTCAGATCTAGGATATATAATGTCATGTCGCTAAGTGAATTAATGTCACTAAGTGAATTAATGCTTGTTTCTGATACTCAAGATTCTTTAGCCTTTTTCTTTTTCTTTTTTTTTTTTTTAATTTCCACTACTGCTTCCTCCGTCCCATCCCTAATGAAGCTAGAAGAGTGTTTCCATCTAATTTTATAACAGTATGTCAACCAGTCAGATCTCATCAGTGATTTTTAACTAATTAAAATGGTGTATGCAGATAGATATAATATGTATGAGATCTAAGGATTAGAGTGTATCTTGAGCTTGTTTATTTAGTTACTTTATAGCTTTGCAAGGTTATTTCTTATAGGTTGCCACCTCAGAGAAGTCAATGTCTTCAGTGCTTCCTTCAAAGTATTTGAGCTGACCATCTGTATAGAGAGATGATGCAGTTGATCAGGGAGGAGCACTGAAGACATTTTCAAATAAAGCAGAAGACAGTGCATGTCATTTACTCATTCACTGTAGTAACCACAAGGTGAAGACATTCAGAATGGCTTCATACTCAGAAAGGACAACCTTCAATTTTAATGGAAATAGATCACGTTTATTTTCATTTGTGTGTGTGAACTGAAGTACATTTGTTTCTTTCTGACTTCAACAATGACTTACCTGAGCAATTCCACTAAATAACTCTGATTGATAGTGCAAAACATGAAGGTAAACTGTGCCAGTATTAAAGGAGGTGGTATCTCTGCCCTGTTCTAAAAGGTATTCCGGTGAATACGTTTTTGCACCTGATGCTTTGATAATATTCCTAATCAAATGCTGATGCTAATGTGAAGAGGGATGAACGTATAAGTACTATAAACACAGTGGTTGTTACACTTCACTGTTTCTGATTTTCCTAAACATTTTGTAATTCCTGTTTCCAAACTACAAATCTTTCCCAGACACCCCACAGCTTTGCTTTTCTTTTTTTCTTTTTTTAAAGTGACACCCACCTTCATAACTCTGTGCAAGATTATGTCGGATGATGTTCACTGGCTGATCAGGAAGATTTTTGGACGGTGACTGGCTGTTGGGTACCAAGGAGTTGGCATAATGCCACTGGCATTCTCCATTTGTCTGCAGCGTACTCAAGAAAAATCGAGCCACTTCACAAGGTGCTCCTTGAGACTGCCCAAACTTTGAAGGCAGCATTTGCTTTTTGCTACTGAAGACATGAGAATCTACAGGGAAGTGTCCATAATGGTAAGAGAAAGGCAAGCTATATGACGGGGCATATAAAAGTTCACTGTTTTCTGAATGGAAGTTTTGTTCTTGAATGGTGGCAGCGTTCACTGCAGGGCTGGATCGCCAGTTTCCCACCTGGCTGCATTCCAGTTTGTCTGCTTGGAATGAGCTGTATTGCTGGGGGAAAAAAAGAAAAAAGGAGGGGAAGAGAGTTAAATGGCTAACTTTTATATGAAACCGCGTAACATATCATACAGGCGCACAAAGCTGGGCCCACTTGAACTGCGATCTCACTGGCTAAAAGGACTGGCTTACCAGTGTATTTAAAGTTCCTTGTCTTCATAACTTACCTTCTCTTAACATAGGAACAAAAACTATTTTGTCATCCTAATGTTAAGGGTTTATTTGATAATTTTGCCAGTTGGATTTTAGCTAGTGAGTGTAGGCATCTGTAAATATCAGAGGGCAGAAATTTGTTGCAAAGCACTGGACGTCACTGATAAATGGAGCAGCAGACTATGAATATGATTTTGTGTATGTTGGCATGTCAAGCTTTAGAATGGTAGGAACACAAAATCTGTCCTTTGCATCAGCTTCTATGACAATGATTTTCTCTTCCCACTCCCTCCCACCCTGCTCTCCAGACTCCAGATTCTTTTTGGGCTCTCACCATTTTGAATGCATTCACTGCTGTTTTAAGGTAATAGTAGCCCCTTCCAGCAACATTCATTGCAAAGTGTCAGAATGTCTCAAGGTGGGTGTCAGTCTCACTGCGCACAGTTTTATGGACAGTGTCCATAGTTTCCTCTCACTTCTGGTTCTAGCTGACCCAGTGACAGTGAGAGATATTCCAAATGACACTCCAATGCTCTGTTTGCTAGGATTCGGTCTTATGATGCATTATCCAGCACAAAGAAACTGCTAATACCTATGTGACATTAAGAAATCTGCATAATAGCGAAAGATGCACCCTACACCAGCACAAATTTTCACAACACAGCTATTCCTAGTACACGTTTTTCTTCTTTTTAGCAAGAAAGCACATTGTTTTTGAAGTACTTCACATACTCCAAATCCAAAAGTTTTTCTCTTTGCATCCCTCACCAGAGTCAGTTTGTACTATTTGTGCTGTCCACCCCAAGAACAAAAGGGTCTAATTGTATTCCGTCCTCCAAGGAAGTTCCTGCGCCAGGGCATACGATAGTCAGTTCTACAGTAAGTTCAGTTCTGGATGATCTCTATCCTGTCCCAAGCACTCTACCACAACAATTGGTAAGTAAATATTGCAGAAAAAGTTACCTGTTGTGGGTAAGGCGTTGTTCTGAGTTTTGCCTTCATTTTATTACTTTTGGGTTTTACTATTTTCCTTGTTTCCTGCGAGGTAGATACTGAGTTTCTGCATGGAAACTGTGACTTAGAAATGGTAACCTGGTCCAGTGACAACTGAAGTTCTTTATACTCAATATCTCTGCAAAAGAACAGTCCAATAAATTACATAACCAAACATACTGCACAAATCCAAAATAGCTCCTTTGAAAATACATGTTAGCTTTCACAACATTTTCATTTTTATCCTTCCAAGATTGTCACTGAGTTTGCAGTGTGAGGCTGGGGATGTCAGCAGGCAGTGAATTTTGTCGTCTAACCCCATCTCCATGCAAGTCTATCATCACAAACATTCCACTGGGAACCATGTTAACATCTTTGTACTGAATGTCCCCGCTCTCTGAACCTAAGCTGTGCCAACTTCTTCTCAGCCATCTGTGTCACCCTGCAGTTTGGAATCACAGCCATGTCAACTGATAGAAAGACACGGATCAATTCATCTGTCTCCTCCTCAATCAGGAATTGATCTCTGCTCTGACTCTCACAATTAGCCCCGAGGAAAGGAAAAGGAGCGATGTTCCACTCCTGTCAACACAATGTGCTTGTAACTAGATCACAGGAGCTGCAGTGTTGTTTTTCTGACAGTCTCTAGACTTTCATTTCTGCTCTATTCTGTTCAGTTTTATCTGCCCCACAGACAGGGCAGATTTTTGTAGAAAAGAGGCTAAAAAACATATCAAGAACAGACTGTGGATTATATTTTAAAACATTAATTGATACAGTTCTGATGATTAGAGGGTTTCCCCTGGTTTTGTCAGTAGCAACAGTGGAGCATATTTTTGAAGGGATAACTACGAAAAAAACACATCTATTTCTCTCAATTTCTATCTAGAACTCATTTCCATCACTTTTTGATGGTGAATAATCTGGAAGTAAATTCAATTTAAGAATATGCTCTTATATCCCTGGCCCAGAGTTCTCCTTTTGACTCAAATCACTTGCCCCAACTCATGGGACTCAAGCAGGTTGCCCGGCTGAGTCTTTCCCTCGTGCTGCTGGCTCTCCTGTGTGCACAGGAATGAGGGCAGCATTAGCCAGTGTATCTAGGGCTGAGTACCTGCTTCAAGTAGTTTAAGGAAACCCCCTGTGGTTTCTCAACTCATACAGTTTAACTCCCCAAAGTCAGGTATCAGAGACATTGTAATATGCAAACACACATGATCCTACCACACACATGATGCATACATGTCTTACTTTCAAGCCAGATAGGAAATGGACCAGTCTAGACAAAAGAAAAAGAGTGTCTAGTTCCCTGCTTTTTTTACATTGTTCAACGCAAGGGGTGCCCACTATACCTTTTGTTAGTTTTCCCCCACAGATAGTCTCTTCAGTCACAGTCTGTTTCACTATTACTTATTCTTCTTATTCAATATGGATTTCTGTCTCTCAGGTTTATATCAAGTTTGGAATTTTGTAACACCTTCATGGCTTGAACTAGAATTCATAAAGTGCAGGTTCAAACCACTGTACATTCACAAGCTCAGTGGGAGCTACTTGCCATTGTGAGAATGTTGTTTTGCCCTGAGTATCTGTGCAACCCAAGGCAAGTGAGGGAATCCTCAGTGATTCACCTTTCCCTGAAAGGAGCAATGCTTCCTACCCTGTCTCTGTCTCCCAAACTGACACTGTGACCTCTGCTGGGTAGCAGTAGCTTTCACTGTGTCTGGACAGCCCCAGCACAGCTCTGATGCCAACTAAAGAACTGGGGTCCAGGTCTAATGCAAATGGCTGCAAGTAGTATTACATTCAAGCATATAGTGTACAAGGTAATCATCAGGAATACTAGCTCTTTTTGGCCCAAAATAACAAAAAGAGGGAGGATATGAGGAGAGAAAAGTGGCTGTAACATGCAAGCACAGAATGATACTGGAAGACACAAGCAAAGCAAACTTAAAGGATTTAATTAGTAATGAATCAATTACTGATAACACGTAATGGTACAAAGTATTTTGACTTACGTAAGGACATAATTGACACTCACTATGCAGTGAGGCCGTGATGAACGGCTGTTATGCACAATAGTAGCGTAGCTCTGTACCCAAACCCAGCCTCCATGCTTGGACAGTAGTCGATAGTACTTGGTTGTGACTTGGCCTTTCACCAACACTGTGAATACAATTTAAAAAAAAGCATTTCACATTGCTTGGACTTGTGACCACTTCCTGGAGAAATTTATTTGCAAAGCAGGGACTTTTCTCCCTCCTCCTCCTCCCTTAAGCCTCCTTCTTCTCCCACCAAACTTGAACAGCTCCCCTGCAAAGATGTCTGTCCTGCCCCTTTTACACAGTTTGACAAGGTCACATTATTGTTTACAAACAGTATGTTGCAAACTATTAAGGTTTGTTTTCCTTCTTTTACAGTTCACCCAGCTCTCCTATGCTTACGTTCTGCAAAAACACTTACTGTTTCTCATCTAACTGAAAAAGATAAGTTCAAGGCAGCAAAAGTATTTTGAAGTGGACACAACTAGCTTGATTTTTTTCCAGCATATTTGGAAGCAGTTTTGTCATTCATAGCTTGATAGATTATTGTGTATTTTGCAATGTATTTTATGCTATGATGCTTTTTCCTCTGTAAGCTGTACATTTTAAACGGGGGAAAATTAAAATGTTATTGGCACACAAATAAAGCCAAGTCCAGAGAAGTGGATCAGCTATCTGATAGATTTCACTAGAAATGTAATCCTCTGTACACCAGTTTGCCAGTTTGGATTCTCTGTGAACAAAGATGTTTTGGCATAAGGCAATGCTGTAAGAGGAGTTGTGCAGCATCTCTAAATATTTAATCTAGCCACAAATATTTCTGGTTCAGTGCCAGGCATTTATCTAATGATTCACTGGAAGATAATGACCAGCCTTCGAAGATGGTTCTTCCCTTGTGTGACCCTGGAGCATTCCTCTAGGTACTCCATCTTCTTACTCTTCTATACAATCAGTTATTTATTTTAAATTAGGAAATAAGGGACTGAGCTTGCTACACAAACTACGTCCAAAAAAAGTGATTAATAGCAGCAGTACCTTTATATAATACATGCTTAAGAAATGGAATAACTGCATACAAATGTAGGGCTTGTACTAGACTGAACTTAGTAATAAAGCTCATTGTAATTTTGTTCTCTCATTGTACATACTTGGTGCAGAAGCAGATATATAATAAGGAAATCAAACAACAGCTTTCTCTTTCAGCCAACTCCAGCAGAAAAAATGACCACTTGAAATTAGAATATATGGCCTTATAACTGGTATTCGTAGAAGATTTTTCTGACGGGGGGCACCCAATATTAAATTGGGAACTAAAAGAGTGCATAACCTTTGGGGTTTGTTTACTGTTTGGTAATTAACTATATGGCTATCAGTTATCACTGGTATTGGCTTTTTTTTGTTCACTTGTTACTTGGGGGAGTAGGGGTTTGTAATTTCAACAGTAATCAGAGACTACAATAATGTGAATAATGCAATGTGCCTGACAGAAATAGAAGAGCAAGAGTTCTTGTTCTTACTAAAAGGTCCTCTAAGTCTGTAGCATATAGGTCATTTCTCTGGACTGCTTACTGTTACAGCCATCTGTGCATGTCACAACATATTTAAACTTTTCTTCAAATCCACTTAATCTCCCTAAGAAAACCAGGCTTTTAAGAAATGGTTATAGACAGGTCTTTCTGGAAGTGTCAGCTCTTCTTCCATTACAGGATATAGTATCCATTTGTTCAGAAAGCAACAAGATAAACAACAATACCTTGCAAGACATTCAAAAACCCATCCTTGCTGACACCAAGCCACTACAATTTAGAGTTTGAAGTCTCTCTTAGATATCAGCTTTTTGCCTCATACTTGCTGGTATCCTTTTTCATGCCTACGTTTCTACATAGAACACTGTGGGGTGGAGGTGTGCGTATATACAGATATTTAAGAAAATCATGAGGAATATGTGTGTAAGTATGTAAACACACCTACAAAATATAAAGGCATGAGTACTTTTTAAGTGCAATATAGTGCTCCAAGGTAAAAGTCTTGTACCTGCTCCTCAAAGATTCAGTGTAACAATGCCAAATAAGTCTGCTATAAAAATATTTGTTAATAATCAGCTATATGCCATGGAATCACTATGTTTCTCAGCGTTCTATAATCCAAATGGTCCGGTTCTGGGAAATGATGCTTACATTTTGGCTTAGATCATCTAACAGATATTTTTTTGTAATGTGGTCTGAGCTTTTCAGAGCTAAGTCTTTGTGCTAGTTTAATGGTCAGGTTTTCCTTGAATTCAAAATGCCTTACTACTCAGTCTTCCAAAACAGAAATTAATGCTGTAATAGATCAGTAGCTATAACAAAGTTCTTCCGTGTGCTTTGGGACTAGTTTTGGCTTTCTCTCTCACTGATTTTTTTGTAAATCCCTGTTTTAGATCTCTAGTTAAGACAGTATTTTAGAAGATGTGAAAGCCACTGAGGACTACAGTGTTCAACTTTCCTTCCTAATTATATACATAAACCAATATTTCTCCTGGGACAGGGGAGGACTCCGTGTCTCCTGCATTTTTAGCAATCTGGGGAAAGTCTGACCTTGGCTAAGGGACAGTAGCTGTGCTTCCAATACAGTAAATGAGGTCAATTTCCATTTGGCTCTGTGTTAAATTACCCTGTTTTATGCTGATTGGGAAACCTCAGAAATGGGAGTGAGGTAAATCCACTACCAAGACAATCTGTGCAGGCTCAGACTTCTTGGTGGCCTCCACTGCAATCAAACGGGGAGGATTCAGTGGCTTTAGCCTTGGCTCTTAGATGTGCCATTTGTAACTGGGTGTTCCGCTGTTGTGGTTCCCTCCTGGTTTAGCAGGCAAGCAGAAAAAGGCACTGGGCTGGTCCTTCTGGTCTGTCATAGATGCCTATTTTAAAAGGCTCCAGCAGGCTGATGGGCATGTGGCTGGGAGTTCCTAGCCTCCACTTAGGGATCCACTAAGAGAAATGGACTTCTTGGTTCTTTGCTTGCAGCTGTTATTGTTTTAGCTTCCCTGGCGCACACAACCTGGCATGTCATCAGTCCAGCCCCCCAGTCATCAGTCAGTGGATGGTGCCCTAGCAGACTCTACAGTTCTGTTGCCTTCTTAAAAACTAGTGCAGCTCTGACGGAAGGCTTGTTTGCTGGGGCAGCACAAGTAGACTCAATGCCATGGACAGAGAGTAAACTGGGGTCTTCTGTAAGATATGTTGTATAAATATATAGCTTGACTTCCAGGAAGTGGCAGAACAGTTTGGTGATGACATCAGCTGGGTCTGGGTCTTGCCTTGCCAAGGCACAGAGATGTGACTCTTGTAAAAATTTATGTGGGAAGAGCAATGATGTTACAACATGTGGGACGCACAAAATCCTCCTCACAGAGAGACAATGGTACAAATGAAGTGATTTCTCTGAGGCCAGAAAAATATTTTGTCTATACTGGAACAGAGCAATATTTTGTCTGTGCTGGAACAGCTTCTCTATCCTGTCTTTTAGAATGCAAGATCCCTAGGCAGGGACTCATTATTTGTGTGGACACATTTCCCCAGTTGTGGAGCAAACACTGTGTATATTGATGGTGCTGTAGAAATAAATAACACTAGTTCAAATGCCAGAAGCTTTTTCATACAGCTGGAAGCTAATCAAATCCTGTTTAAAACAGGAAACACTGTTTGCTGCCAGCATACCTTAGGCAAATATTCACATCTACATTTTCCTCATAGTCTGATGTTCTTGTTATATTCCTTCTAACTTGTTCCCCTCACTGTTTCCTTTGTTTTGTTCTCTGTGCTGCCTAACTTAAAATTCAGTTGCTTTAGGTCTTAGGCATTATTTTTTTTCCTCTTTGAAAAAGCAATTGGTTCCCCTAGTTTAGGGTTGCCTTTTTTTTTTCTTAATACCCTTATTAGGTGTAACATGTTTCTCTCCAGATTTCTTCATCAGATGACACTTAATCATCAAATTGCTTTATAGAATGGTACGTCAAACTTGCCAACCTTTTACTGTTCATGTTCCTAAGACATTTACTGATGGATGGTGGGGGAGTTATAACAGTGCTCCCCAGAGGAAGTTTGTACACTTTACATCTGTTTTAATAATTCCGATTACTTGATATTCTGACTGTGATTCTGCACTGTTCCCACTGTTGCCCAAGCATAAGCCATTATTTTTTGCTTCTTGGCATTTATTTGCTTTGAAACTTTCATAAATTTCTATGCGTATGTCTCACATTTTTCTTCTGTTTTTAAACTTTAAAATAATTTATCTTCATAATTCAGATACAGTATCTAGACAAGCGTTTTTAGTTATTCTGTTTGGTTGAGAGTTTTTTTTCTTGGGAGGTTGGGGGGTTAATTCAGTAAACATGATGTGTCTCTTCATTTAAAACTCTAGTCATGCATAGATCAAATTGGCAGCCAAAGTACAAGTCTTCTACCATGCACACGGAATTATCCATCGCTCTGCTCTAAAATGGAAAACTCTTTTCCAGAGATTATTGTGGCTATAATGGAATCATCTCTCTATTGGTAGACATAGGTATTTCAAATAGTCTTGTGAAAATAACAAGTGATATGTTGTCCAGGTCAACAGTCATATCCAGACACAGACGTTAACACTACAAAGAGAATGCCTCCAACAGGACATTACCATGTACCCTCATTATTCTAGTTTTTAGTTTGCAATGGCCCAGAGTATTCAATGTTGTTTTGGTACATATGAACTTGCTGTAAAGATCAGTTTCTGCGTCCCCAGGTGTGGCACACACTGCCATCAACAGAATTTGGCACTTGGAATTTCAGCACTGACTTGCCAAATACATCCTCGTATACATATTCCAGATCCTCATGAACAGCACGTATTAAGGTGAAGCACTGACTACTTTCTCCTTTAGGAAGCCTAAGAGAAGGATTTGACTCTGGCTGCTTTCAGCCCATGGGAGCAATCTGGAAAAAAATTAATTGACATTGGTTTTTGGATGTCATCTTTGCATCGTATGGGCTGCAGCAGACTGAGCCAAATCCAGAGTTCAGCTATTCCCTCAATTTGCTTCGCAAATTAATGTGCTACTGAATGAACTACTTCCCAAATCCAGATGTTTGAAGATATGATTAGTGTCTCTGTTGGCAGATGGGGAATTATTAAACGTGTAATTTTTTTTCCTGACACTCCATTCTCCAAACCTCATCCACATGCTATTAATGAACATTCATCTAAGGGTTTTTTTGGTTTGCACCCACTTCAAACATGGGATGATTATTACTAACATATTTCAGAGGAATGGGGAGCTGTTGCGTAATTTTTCTTTTAATAACAGAGGCTAGTAAAGTTCAGATTTCCCCCTCTCACTCACTGATTTGTTCTTTTGCTTTTTTTTTTCTTCAAGAGTTCACCACCCAGAATCAAGCCCAAATTTTTAAAAGAGCCTAGGTCCTTTAAGCAGAAAGATAAAAGTGGCCAGATATGTTTGTTTGTTTGTTTGTTTTCAGAAGCACAGCATATTGAGTATCTAGCTTATTTGCAGAACTAATGGCTTCCTTAAGTGATAGGCAAGCACTTTTGAAAATCTAGCTCCAGTTAAGATTTGGAAAGCTTTCTCTACTCTCCAGCATAGCTCCTGTTGTCTGCAAAACTTCTCACTCTACTTAATAAATTTCAGTCTAGCATTCTTTTTACTTACACAGATGATGCGCATATCGTAAATGGAACACATCACAGCCATGAACATGGTGGTAGAGGGTTTTTTCTATCAGATCTTGGGGCTCATATCCAGTTAACTCAGTCACCCTGGAAAAGAAAGATTCCATAATAAGCAAAATCTCTATGAACATTCAGTTTCATTAACCTAACATTTGATTGTGCCAACAAATCAGGTGCCTAAAAACTGCAGGACAAAATGTTAGTTTTGGAAACAGAATCCTCATATTTGTAAAAAAATAAACTCTCTCAATCCAGCCAAAGCAAGGTGCAGCTATTCCCTGGCCAGTCTTACACACAGGCAGGAAAAAGAGTTCTTTTACTTATTTCCACTTTGGGCTTTTGCCACTGCCATGCACAATCCTTTGCACAAAGATCCAGTTAAGGAGCCATTCACAAAACAATAAAACTACTCTTATGGACTGCTGACATATTTTCATTTGCTTTTGCAAAGATACAAGTGTAGCATGTATGTCAATCCATAGAAGCTGTGATCATGGCCTATAAATAAATTCAGGCTAATGCCTAACAGAAGAAGGAAGCAGGCGCTTATTCCAGCTGAGAATGTGGAAAGACAAGGAGCTATGAACATCACAAGCTAAGAAAAACTAAGAAAAGATAAACTTCACCAAAACTACCACAATGATAAGTAGAATAATAGAGCAAATTTGAAACATCAGCATCTCTGCAGATCTTAAAGAACCAGACTAGAGTAGTCAGACTTACACTGGGTCACGCCTGAAGAGCCAAACTTCATGGTTCAAAATGGACTTTTGTTTATTTAGCAAAGTTGCTTGAAAACAAAATATCCTTAAAGTACATTGTGCAACTTGGCCATAATATGGCTTGTTTACCTAGTGTTGCTGGGGGTGTTTTATGCTCTCCTGGGCTTTCTTCACCTACAAAGGCAGAACAGAGGTACCATCCAAAGGCGTGTCTACATTAACAAGCAACATAGTCCATTAGCAGGCAATTTGTAGAGTAAAATTGTTACTGCTGAGGATATACTTCTGCAGCAGCAGGTGTATCTGCATATTTTAATTTCAGGACTTTTACTTGGGAATAGCTCTAGTCTCGGCCTGTGGACTGGAAGCTTTATAATAGTTGGAGTGCCTTAGACATGCTCTTGGAGGTTGTCTTCCAGTTTAGATTCATCCAGAAGGAATTCAGTTCATATGCCTAAGGCCTCTTCATGACATGAACTGCAGTGCAACAAGTGGGGACGGTCAGGAGATTCACTTTAAAAGTATGGTTCTGGACTGAACTTAAACACTAAGGAGGATACACTGTATCAGAGAATAACACAGTAGTTTCTACAGAAATGAATATAGGTGTCTCAGGCAATGTGTGTCATTGCGGGTTGCAGATAATGTAAACTTTGATTACTTTTTTTTTTTCTTTTGCAACTATTATGCATCTTCTTTATTTTTACCCTAATGCTAAGCAATCATGTGGACCCCACAGAGACTAAGGACTTAACATTCTTGAATTTTATTATATCAAGCATTCTTCACATACTTGAGAGAGAGCACTGTGGGGTGGGATTCTTCTGAAGCAAATCAGAGGAAGAAAAAAAATACGCCTCTGCCATTTGATTTATTAGAAATGCAGTACGAATACCTCCTCTAGCTATGCCTTCATCTGGGAAATTCTTGCACGCGTTTGCCTCAGCAGGGACTGCCAAAGCAGAGTGAGCTCATGTGCTCTCTTTCTGCAGGAGGATATGTGACTATATGTTTGTGTTTCTCCTCTGCAGTGTTTGCTGTCCCTCCTGGCTTACAATTCTAGGGGCCCAAATTCTCATTTAAGCCTATCAGCATGGTGAAACACTGGGGAAAGATCCTGTTCAGGTTTCAGTGCTCCTTCTGACTTCAGTGCAATTAAAACAAGGGTAGCACTTTCATCCTACTCACTTAATTGGTGAGTACAGAAACAACTAATCCAAAACCAAACAAAATGCCACAAACCTAAGCCAGCTGTTAATTTTTCTGGAGATGCAGCCTCACTTTGAAGGCCATAAAAAACATCAACAGCTGTGAGGACACCCAAACTTTTGAAAAGTTTGAATCTGGACATAAACTCAGCTGCTTGACTTCCTTAACATAAAACTAACCCCTCAATAAGCCTATGTAGGGAGCCTGGGCTCTGAAGATTGTTCTTTGCATGTCACAGAGCACACAGAAGGAAACAGAGCTTGCCCCAATGATCATCTCTGCCGCCTAGAGTTCTCTAAAGCCTTTGTAAACCACGTATCAATGAATGAATGGGCTGCACCACAAAAATCAGAAGCAGCACTTTGGAGAGAAGTAACTGACTCCTTTTTCCAGTGACCTTGATAAATGAACTCTTGCATATTTTACATTGTATCAAGTATCTAGAAAAGCTTATTTAACTGTTCCTTCCCATGGTCCTTTAATACTGGCCTGTCTGCTGTGACTGTTAGCTCTAAAGATCTAGCAACGCTTTTCCTTGTATAGGTACCAGAAGCAAGCCTGAAAACAGTTTTGTCTTATTCTTAATATGTCCCTGCTCTGAGCAAATACAATTTGGTTTGCTCAGCTGGGAGAGCAAAGTGCTTTGGTAATGCTTAATACCCCTGATTGTCCTGTGTGTGGACAACACCCATCTGCTCATTGGTAAACACAGCTATGCAACAGTACTGGTTCTATCTGTGCCCCTGTCAACACCTCTGGTTATACTGTCTCCTTTGAAGACATTTATGTCTCCAGGCAGTTCCTCTTAGGCACATCATTTCCTTTTATCCACATGCAAAGACATGTTGCTGAACCCCTTGTGCTTCTTTGTAGCTATTACATTAAGTAAAGCATGCCAAAAAAAGGCAAGGGTTCCAGAAACAACTACGTCTTTGTATTTTAGCAGCTGATGACCCACTATCTCACTGACTTAGCATGGAGAAAGAGCATGTTCTTGCATGGTTGACCTGCCATGCAAAACTTCCCCACTGTCCTGGACAGAGACTCTTTTTCACTGTTAAACTTGAATTTAATTCCTGCTTCTTGCAAATCCAGCATGCCAGAGAAGTGAGAGAGTATGTGACATACTGCTCCACATGCAAGGATTTTTGAAGAATGATCATCTTGTCAATAGTCAAATCTGTTATATCATCTGGGAATTGGGGGTTTCCCCTCAAGGTATCTTGAACTGCACTGTACAAAGTATCACTGTACACTAAAAGATACCATGTTTCAAAAAGAGAGGAATGAATCATTTCACAGCTCCTTCAGTTCTGCTTTTGTGCTCTTCTCAGCTGGTATGTGAGCTATATCGGCTGAGAGTGGAGGTAGGGTTCTCTTTCCCCAGCAATAGCAATTTTCCCAAGTTTTGTTTAAGAAGGCTGTGTTTTCATGTAGTAGCTAACTGAATAATTTTCGTTCTAACAACCCCATTAGTAGGGTTGGTTTCATTGTTAAAGCATTACACTAAAGTGCAGATGACTATGTTTTCTTACTAGTCTGTCAAAAGCTTTCTGGATGACCCCAGCACATCATTTGAACTCAGTGTTTCAGTTGTGGGGTTTTTTTAATTATGGATGATGATACATCCTTATCCCTTTGTATAATAAAATGTATGTTCTTTAAGGTAAAAATGCATTACAGCCCTTCTGCCTATTACTCACAGCAAGAAGGCTTTAGCTGACTCTCTGAAGTGGTAGGTACAGGCTCTTATATGTTGGCATTCAAGACAAAGTATGGTCTATCCAGCTACCTGAAGGGCTTTGAAGACCCACATGGTCTTTGTGTTCCACATCTATTTTGAAGTGCTTTATTTTTTCATGGATATATCTGTTTGGAAACCACTGTAGTTTATGATAACACTTGACTTTGAAAACATTTTATGCTAGAAATGAAATAGCTGCTTACCTGGAATCTAGGAATATTAATTTTAAGTCCAAACTTGCTCTGAACATAAACATGTTACTGTGAAGTTTGATCTCAGTGATTGCACTGGGAGGTAAAGATTGACCTACAGCCACCAGTCCAACGATTTGGTAACAGGAATCATACAAAGACATATCTAGCATATACTGCCGTATCTTCAAATAGCCACTGCAATGGATCACCTGGCATGAGAAGAAAACACATTCAATACCTGATGGCAATGGAAGAGGCTGCAAGTCAGCTGACCACCCAGTTTCAATGAGGTTATAATGCAATACACCCCTGTAACAAATACTGTGTAGTCTGTTAAGGCTTCAGAAGTGCATTAATTTATAATGGAGATTAAAACACAGTAAACACAGTTTTTGTGTTTACTGCCAACATGATTAATCCAGTATTAAAGCACATGCTCTTTGGGACTATCTAGACTGCTTTCTAGTTAATACTTTAAACTCTTTTTGATAGAAATTTATTGTAGATGATACAGTCAGAATTCCTGTTCAGTAATCAAAGAATATGGAAGTTGCTTTTTAAAATTACTCACTCTCACATGCACAGAGGTATATATAAACATTTACATTTTAATGAGTTATTATTCTGATGAAAAACGGACACTTTAAAAATCCAGTGGAGATGAATGCATCATGTTTATAAATATCAACTCCTGTGTATGTAAATGCACTAGAAATTAGTTTTAAGTTCTCCAGTCAAGTTCAGCTTGACAGTCTTTTGACATGTGACCAAGCCCAGGGTCTTGAAACCAGATTTCTGAATCCCTGTACACATCCTGTATAATCCCTGTATATATAATTCCTAATCACAGGAGTGATAACTTCAGTGTTAGAAGTTAAGAGGGGGGGAAACTGTAACCTGGGAGCTCTTCCAGAATGTAAGATTTATTTAATGTAATGATGGTGTTTAGAAATTATTTGTGCTCCAAACAATTTTCTAGTCCAAACAGCAGGCATACTATATATCCTTCAGCTTAATTTCTGTATGTGTTTGACTTTTAACTGTGTCCAACAGAAAGGAATTAATTTCCACTGTATTTAGTACTCCTGAACAACCTACTAAAGAGTCACCTATAAACAGGCTCCTCCTGTATAACCTTCCTTCCTCCTCACCAATCACTGTGTGATTTGTATGTTTAGCAAAAGTACAGTAGCAAGTAAAACTTACTTAAGATCCTCCTAATTCCCATACTATTTGATCCATGAGCTTTTGCTTTGCTTCAGCTATTCAAATGATATTTTCAAAATTATTAATTCCTGGCTCTAAGTATAGTCAAAGAGAATAAATTTAGGCCAACATCTCTCTAGATGAATGCATCCTTGAATGTTTCACTGTGTAAACTTTTAATAGTGAGCAAGAGAAGAAAAAAGGTGATTGATCCCTCTGAATAGCAGTCATAAATGGGGAAAATAAAGAACATATAGAGATACCACTGCTACAAGCTCTACTCTTACCTGATTTCAGATTCAGCTTTGGGACAGAATCATTTTTTGCTGGAAAGCAGCTGAGCAAACAGGGGTCCATGTAATGAAGAATTATCAGGCTAACCAGGTAGATAGCAGTGTAAATAGACATATATCTGGACCTTGAACACATTCCTTAAAAGAGCTCTGCTTTTCTTGTATGCTTTCCTTTTTTTCTGTTTTGCTTTTTTTTTGAACGACAAATAAAATTAATCTTCATCAAACTGTATGTGAAGTAACCTCATCTCCTGATGCTTAAGTGATAGAATTATACTGTGTAGCTCAAGGAGCAGCAAATGCACACTGTAAAGCTGAAAATAAGAACTACCTGAATGGCAGGTGTTATTATAGAATCTCAGCATTTGCTATGGCTTCTGATTTCATGTAATAAATAGAAAATCAATACAACCAATAAGATTTATAAACAAACATGGTGGTTTAGTCCAATTCAACTCTGAACTGATATTAATGATTGGTTAGGGTTTGGTCTCGTTAATGTTGAGGTAATTCTGGTCAGGCCAATGAGGTGACTTGTTCAACTGGGTGGCTGCTCAGCCAGAGTACAGTAATACTGAGGTAAAGGAACACAGGAAGACTTCCAAGTTCCTGTATCTGGGTTCCTGCCTCACCTGTCTCCAGTTCCATAGGGGAATAAGAACTGGCTGTGCATTCTGCTTGAATCTCCATGGGTGTGCTCCAGCCAATTCCCCATCTGGAAGATCAGGAATCAGGATGTGGGAATGTGCCACAAAGCAAACTCCAACTCACTGTGAGAGCATCTAGACTTGCTTTACTAAGGGAATCTGCAATCAACAGTGGCATTTTCTGCATCTGTTCTGATTCTTTCCACCACAGACTTTGCTTTCAGCTACACATACATAAAGAAACCTAAATAAATAAACCTGACACTTATTGAATACTTGGGGGGGATGAGGGAAGAAGCTTATATACATTACCTTGTAGCCACTGCATGTCAATCCTGCATTCCTTTTGGCTAGGACACACTTCATTCTCAGGAAAAATGATCTCTCGATTTCATATTCTGAAAGCATAAACCACACTGCTTATTTATTACTGAAGATTTCAAAACTGTCCATAACATTGGCTTTCATTATTTAACAGATGTGTTTATGTCTCAGCCTTAGGCAGCAGCAGAAGACAGCCATTCTACTTTCCCACTCAATCTCTGCCCTCAGGATTTATTTTACCTTCATAGTAGGATTCCCCATGAAAGTTGGACAAGTCAACATGATAGGTCTCCAAATTTCTGGTTTTACCACCCTTGACAAGGCAATCACCTTGTTTCTGAACAGCTAGGTACCAGCCCATATTGGTAAAGGGAAGGAAATGCTTCCTTTGGAGCACAGGTAAATGAAGGCACTCTCCAGAATAATAGCAGAATGGAAAACAAGAAAATTAATTGTTTTTTTAATAATTTGAGCATATGTAGCTAGTCATGCCCAGACTGCTGAACTTCTGGCCTCCATATGCAATATTATTACCTGTTTCACTGACTTCCAAAACCATCTAGGTAGATGTTTTTTAAACAAATATCACCATGGAAAACCTCCAGAAATGTTTTAAAGTTAAATATTGCTCAGGTACATACATATTTTCTGCTAAGAATAAGTTACTGTTCTCTTTTATATTAATTATTCTCAAAAACAGTTCAGACATCATTAATAGTTCTGACTTTTTTTTACTGAAAGTTGGAGTTTTGCAGAACACAACTATATCAGGAAAAGAAAACTCCTTTGGTACATTTCTGAATAGGAAAGTCAGGGAAGTCGGGGTGTGTGTGTCAGATTTGTTGCAATGTGTATTACCTTCTAATTCCCCACAGGGTTCGATCCCAAGTCCACTGTATTCAGTTGGAGTGTTGCTTTCATTTGATTTAACTGTTGAGTTGTGTTCCCGATTTTTGTGTATCCATCACCCAATTAACACCTCTTAGCCACACACCTGCAGTGGTTTGAGCCTCAGACCACTACCTGGAAACCAATAAACTCTCTACATCAAGTTCTGAGTTTAAAAGTCTGAAGATACAACCACAGAAAAAGGATTTAGTAAGGAGGGAAAAGAAATGCAATATGTAGTGCATCTCAACTAGTATCAGTCTTCCTGAGTATTTGAATTTTCCATTTATCTTCCCAATGCAAATGAGATCCGTATGGGGAAAAACAGGCACTTAAATGAACTGGCACATCTACTATAGAGTTTTAATACAAATGTATACAATTTGGTGGGAGGAAGCCATACAGTATAGATTACTATTGCTGAAGCATGATCTCATGGGTAAAGAATGGATCTGGGAGTTAGGAACATAGGTGTAATTCATGGCTTCAATAGAGATTTTCTGTGTGACCTACCACTAGTGCTTGCTCTCTTTCTGCCGCAGTCCCATCCACACAAAATAAAGGTAACTTTCTCCCTTCAAGGGTGCCAAGGGAGAAAAATAATTAACGTACAGTAATGAGGGTACAAAGACCATCTTCAGACATGGAACTGAGCTGCTAGCAATTTTAATGACTTATATTCTTTTATAAAAAGAGATGATTAGTGTAAGTGGAAGCAATGCCTTAAGCTTTTCAAGTGTCCTGTCACAAGACCTAAAAGAGTCTCTTTCAGTAACAAGCTCCTTCCAGACACCTTATTTTTAAGCCTTCTATTTGCTGCTTCCTTCATTTTGAAATGCTATTGAAGACTAGCGCACTGATACAGAAACAATCAGCTAGTTCTAACTTCACTATTCCACCAGGAATAGGTTAAGGCATACAGTGTGGTCTTTAGGTGCCTATAAAACTACAGTAGTACTCAGACTGTAAGATAACATTTTTCCTTTGTTATTTAAAATAATCGTTTCTTTATTTAAGAGGAGATCTTGTCTCCCTGTTTTCATGATGGTAGATTGTAAGCAAGATGTCCCCCTGGAACGCCAGGCCTCGTAACTAGCTATAGGCTCTCTCCAGGAAATCAGGAGGGTGATTAAAACAATTCAAGGGCAAGGATGCTGTGTGGTGTAGGAGAACAGAGCAAGGAGGGGTAGAGTTACACCCTAGCACTACCTGGTACGGGGAGGGAAGGGTGATAGCATTGTAATTCAATAGTAGCTGTATGTGATTTGTGAGACTGAAGAGTAACAATCAGCAGTTTTGTCATTGTGTGTAATCAAGTGCAATAATTATATTTGTTGCTGAACCAACAAACACTAGTCTTTTAATTCAGTTTCATCTCATGCCTGAATCTAAAGAGGGAAGAGTTACCCATGAGGTAACTGAGGACTCATTTGAGAGTTTCCATTTTTTGAGGCTTAGGCTAGCTGATATTAAGATGCCTTAAGTAAGCAAAAGGAGAGACGGCCCATGTGGCCAAACAGAATCTGCCTTTTTACCTGAAGAGGCCAAACTAGTGTACACATGATGATAAGCATTCCTCCTCCTGTGTGTATTAAGAGTGATTTTTTGTGTTTATGTGGGAGCCTAGTGTCACTGTGAGAGTTGCCATTTTGGAGGGGGGGAAAGCAGAATGTGTCTAAAGGAGAAAAGGAGAGCCTGACCATGGTCTGGAGCCATAAAAACTGTTAACGCAGTTATTTAGTAATGCAGCTTGTCCCATAGCACAGGAGTATGCAGAGTGCCACAGCATTTTTAACCAGCCAGCTGGGACTGTTACATGGCTAGTTGAGGCTAATGGTTGCGTCAAGGTGCCCAGTGAATAATGTGCAGGTGCTACATGGTGTCTGGCATCTTGTTTGGAGGACTGTAGCTGAAGAATACAAAACTCACCAGAGAGAGATCTTTGTGAGTGTGTGTGTGAGAGTTTAAAATCTACTAGCAAGCTTTGAGACTGACTTGCTGGCAAGAAGCAACAGGACCAGACCATTCATGTTGTTCATGCTTATGTGAATGCTATTAGTGTGTATGTAGTGCCTGTAAAAGCACTACTCTGCTGTCCATGTTGATCGGTTATTGGTGGGCTCTGTGTATACATGTGTGTTTGTGCACACCTACTGGGAATAAAACCACCTCCAGACCTAATCAAGAGATTGCAAAATATAAAGGCACAGTAAGACCAAAACCCTTGCATAAAGAATCTGGATGTGCAAGACTGTGAACAGTGTGAATTAGTATTCATATTAACTGATACTTTTGCCAGTGTGAATCCCCAATACCCTTGAAAGTAGCAGAAGGGAATAGCAAAGCAAAAAAGAACTACAGTAAAATTCTAATTGTAAAGCTGATTGGGAAATAAAGAGCCCTGGTATCCTGCTGGATATTAACACATCCATCAATATAATGCAAAACTTAAAATATCACATCCAGGCTGTACCTGATGCAATTAAGATGATCTACTCTGATGAAGAGACCGTAGGAAGAAAATGAGGTACTTCAAGGTTTAGTAAGCAAAGAGGGAGACACTGAATATTCAAATAGGAGAAATCAGATGAGCTGTGAGAAGAGTGATTACTAATGCATGCTGTCCTGCTGCAGAGGTTAATCGCAAAATTGTGAGGCGACAGTAGGCATGAAAGCTCAGTTATAAAGCAGGAAAAAAGCCTGTAGCATAAATAGCCAGCACCTGCTGTAAAAGCAGAATGACTGGAGATGTCCAGGGATGTGGTAAAAGTCTCAAATTAGGGAAGACAGAAAAACAGTATATGTAAAATAAGCATTTCAGGCTTAAGTAAGAGGTGAATGTAACCCATTATTAAGAGTTAAGTGATTTGATCAATCAGAATTAGGTTTTGAAAAACTGCAAAAATATAACAACATAAAGCATCTAGACCTAGTAAAGTGACTATTGATATCACTACTGTTCTTTCAAGCAAACATGTAAGCACAGCACATATAAATAACAGAGAGAATCTTAGGCTATCAAGAAGGTGAAAGAGGTTTGAAACAGAGAAGAAACCAGTCAAGAGCTACGAGTTCCTAACTAGTTAAAGGTTGAGAGAACTGTGGTTTAAGCACTTACATGTGAAACTTAAGAGAGAGAATAATGAACAGTAAGATATTATGACTGGACCAGAATATAAGCAACACTGAAAAAAAATAGTCGTCTTAAATATTAGAGAATATTCATGTCATCTAATAACCGAAGCTTAACCACTCTAGTGAATTATTCAGAAATTTTAACTATATAAATGCATCACTGTAAGTGATGTTAACACCTTTCCTTTGAGTGTTAAGAAAATGTTAAAAACTATATATAAACTATGTCTGTTTGTCATAGAGAAAAGATGAAACCAACAGGTTTTTGTCTTCCATCCGTATCACAGAATAAAAAGTAATCCATTCAAACGGTATGGATATTGATAACTACATATTGCTTAGCTTTGGGTTTGGTTTGTGTTTTTTTTTTCCTTTTATGAAAAGGGAGAATAAGAAATAAAACCAGATCCAATGCAAAGATGCTTTCAGCTCTAACAAAAGAAACCCTATTTCTCTGCCTGAGGGTGTACTTCGTATTATTAGTGATAATGATTAAAACAACACTATTACAGCACTTAATCTCCATGTATGTACTCTCTGTGTGTTTTTATGGATGTAACTTGATGTATTTACAAAACAGCATCTTTAGAGCTGCAAGAAACAAAGAAGACTTCATTAAGCATAGCAATGTCTGCCACGGTAAACTGTACTTTCCAACTGCACATTCACAACACCTGGAACTGAAACAACTTTATCGTCACACAGTGTGGTATTGGGGATATTTTAGATTGGAGTAAAACAATCTCACATGTAAATTGACATTTGTCACTTCAGGAGATATTATATGTTATGTTGACTACAGCTTCCAGAAGCAAGCTGAAAAACTGGAAAATTGACAACAAGCAGAACAGAACAGAACAGAACAGAACAGAACAGAATAGAATAGAATAGAATAGAATAGAATAGAATAGAATAGAATAGAATAGAATGGAATGGTTCAGTTGGAAGGAACCTACAAGGACCATCTAGTCCAACTGCCTGACCACTTTCAGACTGTCCAAAAGTTAAAGCATGTTATATTAAGGGTATTGTCCAAATGCCTCTTAAACACTGACAGGCTTCGGGCATCGACCACCTCTCTAGGAAGCCTGTTCCAGTGTTTGACCACCCTATTGCTAAAGAAATGTTTCCCAATGTCAAGTCTGAACCTCCCCTCATGCAGCTTTGAACCATTCCCATGTGCCCAGTTACTGGATACCAAGGAGAAGAGATCAGTACCTCCCTCTCCATTTCCCCACCTCACGAAGCTGTAGAGATCAATGAGGTTGCCTCTCAACCTCCTTTTGTCCAAACTAGACAAGCCCAAAGTCCTTAGCCACTCACAGGACATTCCTTCCAGCCCTTTTACCAGCTTTGTTGCCCTCCTCTGGATGCATTTAAAGTTCTTCACATCCTTCTTAAATTGTGGAGCCCAGAACTGCACACAGTACTCAAGGTGAGGCTGCATCAATGCTAAATGCAGTGGGATAAACACCTCTTTTGACTGGCTTGTTGCACTGTGTCTGATGCACCCCAGAATGTGGTTTGCCCTCTTGGCTGCCAGGGCCATACTCAGCTTAGTGTCAGGCAGCAGCCCCAGATCCCTTTTTGCAGGGCTTCTCTCCAGCCACTCCTCTCCCAGCTACTTGAGGTTTCAAAAAAGTGAGCAGTCACCACAGGGAGATGGCAAATTTTGCTGCAACTCATGCTAAATTTCACTGTTGTATCTCTTATTCAGCGCCATTTCTTTCAAATACCTACTATCCCAGCAAGTCCACCACATGACAAAATTTGTCTGGTTAATTGCACCTTCTTTAGCATTTGCCATAGCCATCTATAATTCTGACAAACAGCTGTATATTGCTATGAAAGGTTTTAACACAGTGTTCCATTATGGGTGTAGGTATTGCAGCGTGGGTCTGCTTTTCCCATCTTTTCTTTCCATCATTCTTTCCAGTCAGCATCTATTTTCCCTCTTTACCTCAGTGTGACTTGTTTTCCTCTCCCAAATAATTTTAAAATATTTGGGAAATTGATCCTTCTCTTCATGAGTTGAATAGTTTTCAAAATTTGTACATTCTTCTGTTCAAGCTTTTTTCAGAAGATGAGTCGAAGAAATGTCTCAATAGCTGCTATAGCTAAAAAGAAACCTCCACCCCCACTTCTAAATTGCTAAGTATCTTGAAAGGCTCTGATGATAGCTTCCTGAAAAGCAGACCAACCATCTTACTACAGCTTTTAACATTTCCCAGAACTTATTGATGTTGTATTTATCTACTACAGGAATTAGAGATGAAAAGTAGAGCTTTAGGGTTCTTCCTAAATGTTTACCCTCCCATTTTTGGCATAGTGCTTTTCTTTATCCAGTTATGTGGAACACAATCACAGCTTTATTTTTCTATTCCAATGACTTCCAATATTTGTTGTAACTTGGATTCACTTATGATAGCGACTTTCTGATTTTGTTTGCCCTGTATCAACATTTAATGTTTGAAAGTGATTGTCCTCTCCCCACTGCTCCACAAACTTTATTGAAATCTTTTTAAGAATGACCTGTGAGACTCTCAGTTTTTATCCTGGAATTCTAGTTTTCCATTTTTCCCCTGGGTGATTGGTAATAGTTGGAAATGAAAACCGATGCAAGTAAAATACTAGTTTTGATCAACAGGATTATATATTTTAAGCAGATTTCTCTATCCTTTCTGCTGCTCTTCTTTGGAAGGATGTAACTGCACTTACAGAGATCCTGACTTTTTCAATATGTCTACTAGCAGATATTTTAATAAAATTGAGGTATCATCTATAATGAGCTTTATAGGGAGAGGCACTGCAAGTCAGAGTCCATATCCATGTCCAAGATGTCCATTTCAAATGTATCACTGTATATTTTTAGCCAAACTCCATGTTTCTCTTACCAGATTCAGAGCTGTTTTTCTATTCTATAAGTATATTACTGTATCGCCTGGTCACCTTACAGAGGCTCCCTGCCTTGAGCACCGCTGTGTAGATTCAGTAAAAGCTGTAAATGAGGCAGAGAGTAAATGGCTTCATTCAAATCCCATCCCAAACTTATCTGTGTGTTAACATCCTCACAGAGCTGAAACACAGCAATCTGTGAATAAGAACATAGAAAAACATTGCTGTTTATGAACATGCAGGAGATGTATTTCTTTCTCACAGCACTGAGTACCATTTCTACAAATTATGCCTTCTCTGTTAATTCCTTTTCTTTCCTTAGCCTAGCATATCATGCAATACAGTTTGACTGCAAGCACTAATCAAGAATAAAATAGCCTGTTTATATTTTACAGATTTGTATTTTCTTACTCTCATAACCAGAGTAAATGTCATGGTAAAGCAAATGAATCTTGCTATTTTGGATAAAGACTTTGCGCATTTGTTCACTCATATTGCACATGACTGCCAAACAGGATTCTCCAAGCATTTCTGTGAAATTACAGTTAGCTTTATGGAAGCCAGAATTGTCCATCCCTGGGGGTGCAACTATGAAATCCGTCTTTGCTTTCCACTCCATCTTTCATCTCTTTTGAAAGAAAACAGTCACAAAATTCTGTGGTTTGTATGCTGCTTGCACAGTGAATTGAGAAAAAAGATCATTATAGTTCTTTTCACAGCTTCACCTCTCGTGCCTTTATTTTCTCTAAGGTAAAAGCTACTCTTTTGTATCTCTTTCACAAAGCTCACAAGCTTTCACATTAGCAAAATATGGCATCATTTTGTTGCAGAACCACTTTATAGCATGCAAACCAGCATGCAAACTGCACACTGCTGCACCATGCGTTGTTTTAAGAATGTACGTCTCATCTGTCACTATGAAAGATACAAAGCAGCATGAAAATTGGGAGCTCTTGACACAACAAATGATTCATGTTCACTCTACATGGCAGCTTGGGTGCAATGTCAAATTTTAGCCATAGTGTAGGAGATGAAAACTACTCTCAAAGGGTACATTTAGACCAAAGCACTGTGCACATGGTCACCTGCTTCTACCTTCCCCCCCGTCCAACTTGTGTGGAGACACATGCCTGCCTCAAGCTAGTGCATTCCTCTGGAGACAAGGCACGCACGTGTGATAAGCTGCGCTCCATGTCCCTGCTGAACTGTTTTACAGGGTGGAAACACAGATACCACAAGTTCATGTCTGGATAACACTTTACTGCCCATCCCCCAAACACTGCATGTTTTTGCCCTCTCAGTTGGTTATTTTCATCTTACCTCCTCTATGCTATAAAGTTGCACATGTTCTGCTCTTATTCTTTTGTAATCTGCAAAGCATCTGGGTCCCACACAGCACATTGCTCAGTAAAAGAGCATGCGAGTATCTTGGCTGGTCCCTTTTGTGAGCATAACAAGGCTATAGTTTTTGTGAGACACAGGAAAGACAAATGCCACAACTTCTATCCCTTAATTCTGACTGTTGTGGCTCGTCTTCTAGAACAAAAAAGAGGTACAAGCACAGTAGGACTATGCAAAAGAGATGCTTGCATAATAGCACACACAGTTTTAGGATAGCCCTTGAAGCTGGGAATCCAGGATTAACCAACAGGGCCAGTGTGAGAAGGGACTTGCAAATGCCTTGGGTGGACTGTCCTCATGACAAGTCCAGAAGCAGACCTGGAGATGAGCTAGTGGAAAATGAGGAGTCAGACCTGTAAGCCTGGTGCATAATGACCATCTTTATTATTGCTATGTCAGAAAGAACAGTGCAAAAGAGAGGTTGCGACTGAAACTATTCTGCAATGTTCAATACTGCATGCAAAGGGATGTATGAAAACAACATTTCCCTGTCCTTCCCTGGTATGCATGGTCAAAACTGATCCAAGTAAGAGAGAAGAAATAAAACAAGTTAGACGTACTTTCCTTTCTCCCTGTTACACTGCAGCATCATATACATACATACATCATATACATATACATACACATGCAGGCTACAGACTTAAGTGTATACCTTTGAGAATACTACACCTTCTTTTTAGCAAATGAATGGTACTAGTTGAATGACAAAATATAAATGCCTTACGTGGCAAAATTGCAAATTATATATAGAGAGAGAGCAAGTTCCTACACACATACTAAGATGAAAACTGAAGTTTGTGGGCTGACTTGGTTTGCTCTGGTAGTGCTCTTGCTGTGGTAGGAAAGCAATTGGTTCGGTTGTCAGCCTCTGTCCTAGAGTTCCAAACTTGCACAAACTGCCCAAATTTCCTCCCCATTTGGACAGTTTGTCCTGTGTCCTGACTGTATCCAGAATCCTGTCAGTGCTGTAAAGGGTAAATTTTCTCTATTATCATTCCTGTCACCCAAACTCAGCTGTTTGCTAGCATTTGCCCTAATTTTCCTTTGCTCCTGTAAGTGATGCTTCCAAACTTTTCTTAGGGAAGAAACTCAACAGGGCACTAAGAAGAAAGGAAAATAATAGCTTTTGTAGTCAGACACTCTACTCTTTTTGGTATACTTTACTGCTAATTACCAACAAAAAAAGATTTTTTAATAGGGTGCCAGCTGTCCGTCCTCTTTTCCACTTTCGTTCATCCGAAATAATATTTTCTAGGTTTCTCAAGCTTAAACACTAACAAACTGTGGTAACAGGATCATCATGTTAAACTGTTATCTTTCAATAACAGTTCTCCTGTAAAATATTTTTAAATTAATTAAAATAAAAATTACTAACAATATTTGTCTTTTGCATGCATACTACTAGAAAAATGTCTTTAAAACTTAGTGTAAAAAAGATCTTTCCAGATGTACAATTTTCTATTGCAAATAAAATGTGTGTAGGGAAGATGTTCTTCCTTGAGAGGAACGCACTGGCATTTACTTCTTAGCTGACTGAAACAGTGCCCTTTCTCCACTGTCAACCAGAGTGGAGAAAGCCTGACATAGTGTATTCCACATTCCTTGTGTAACTTACTTTAGGCTTATAACTAATCATATAAGAATTACCCAGTTGTTAGCAGACAACTGGAACATCTACAATAACTACAGTATTCCTATCTCCCTTTGTCTGTTCTGGGAATGTCAATAAACTGCTTTTAGTATGCCATGCCTTGGTGTGCAAGTCAGCAAAAGTTGGGAAGCTATAGACAGACATTTTAAAGGATTAAAATCTCAGAAAAAGCATATCAAAACAATAAAAGACACACAACGTCAAACCAGCTAACTCCAAATACACACATAAGAGCAGTATACAATGCTGAATCCCTCTCAGCATTGCTTAATTGCTTGTCTCAGTCAACCTGCAGAGTAAATATGTATTTCAATTGCTTGCTTGCTTGTATTCAGCTGCAGTGATGACAGATGCACTGAGTAGTCATACCCAGCTTGCACTCCCCTGATATTTCATGCAAAAATGTCCTTGTTTATTCTTATAGATATAGTTCAGGAGGAAACGCATTTCCCCAAAACCTCCAGATAGTTTAGTAAGTGTTACTATCCTGCTACAAGCCTACCACTCTACACTGCTAACTGTTAAAGAAAGCTTTCTGCAAAAATGGTTGGTACAGACACGCTTTTGACAACAACATCATTTGAGGGCTTAAGGTCCAGACTTATCTTGGTATGTGCATCCCAGCTTGGGTCAGTATGTTGTTTCCTCTAAAGGGCATGCTACAGGGAGCTGGGTGGAGTCAACAATCCTGGTGCAATCCTCAACATTCAGTCCCTGAAAACCTGCCACTGTTTCAGACACATTTAAAATGCTTATCACCTCTGGACAGGGCACCCTGTAACACTCATTTCACAAACCACTGTCAGCATTGTATCCCCCACCATGCTAGTACCAAATGATTTGCTGCTGAGCTGTAGCAGCTTAGACTTACTAGCCTGACAGACATTTAGTTTTTTGCAGTATGTGAGGTAAGGAAAGGGGTTAACTCCTCACATGCCTCCATGAAGTTATGAAGCTATTGTTGGCTAAGCAGAATTTTTCATGATGCTACAGCCACAACCTTAGTGCAGGTCTCCTGCACTAAGCAGGGGAGATATGCATCATGCACTGAGTCTCTACGGTCAGTCATAAACATAACTGTGCAGTCTTCCAAAATTCAGAAACTACTGTTACCTCATCATTTCCACCCAACCGCCCTGCAGGATGACTACCTTCTGCCCCAGCAGGAGAATCTCAGTGGACTCAGTTTGTTAGTTCCACTACTTGAAGAAACAGAAAAGAAAATCTTTCAGATTGTAAGTGCTCTTATAAGTGCTCGAGAAAAGACAGCATGCATCAAACCCACTTCTTTACATGCTAAGAAATCATTTTCTCAGCCCTATACCATGAAACAGTTCCCAGGTTCCTGTTAGTTAAGTGTTGCATATTTTAGGATAGAGGCACAGGAATCTTGGTATCAGCCTAAGCCACAGATACAGATGGTGTAGAGTGTGCAAAACTGAGGTGCCTTCACAGGTACAAAACTAAGTCAGAACATAGAAAAATGCTGCAGACCAGAAATACATTAAGTAATATTTGGAAAGGCATGAAGGGCCAATGAAGTCATCTGAGATCTGAGCACAGCCAGTACGCATCATTTGGAAAAGATATCAAATTATTCTTTTTTTTATTTTATTTTCCTTTTTCTGCTAACCCATCCCAGTTCAGTATAATGGATTCATTTTATACAACTGGTGCAAAGTTGGCCCAAAGACTCATGTGAGGTTGTTCACTGAGGCATACCCTACCTTCAATGTGTATGTGAGAGAGATGATTATTTTTCACAACCCCAGCCACACTCAGAAAGAGAGTACAGCTGTTGGCTTCTTTCATAGCAAGGGATCAGTACATATTACTTTACATTTTCAATGCTGTAAAGGCATCTTAAGTAAAAAGGCATCTTAAAGACTTTGTAAGTTAAAGCTGAAATTCTCTAAAGCCTCCACAGATCATGGGGCTTATGGCTTTCATTGAGTCATAGCTTACAGACTTTAAAGGCCAGAAAGGAGCATTAGATCATAGGTCTAACCTGTACATTGCAGTTCATTAAACTTCACTCAGTTACTCCTGTGCTGAGCTCAGTAACTTCTGTTTGCCTAAAGCATATCTTCTATAAAGGCATACAGCCTTGATCTGAAGACATCAAAAGAGGAAGAAACCGCTGCTTCCCTCAGTATTTTGTTCCTGTGGTTAATCAAACTCCTAGTTATAAATGTATGTATTATTCTAATTTGAGCTTTTGTGGTTTCAGTTCACAGACATTGGTCCTTGATATGTTTTTTCTTCTAAAACAGTTCTTTAGTTACCAGTATTTTCTTCCCTTGGAAGTATGCACACACAGCAATCAAGTCACCTCCCAATCTTCTTTTTGATAAACCAAACAGATGGTGTTCTTTTATCTCTCATTATAAGTCTTTCCAGTCCTTCAATCATTTCTGTGGCTCTCTTCTGTACTTTCTCCAATTTGCCTTTTTTTTTTTTTTGAAGTGGACAATAATTATACAGAAAAATCCAATGTCCATTTCACTAATACTGTATAAAGAATACAATTATTCATCCTTGCTATTCCTGTTCACTACTCCCTTGCTTATATGTACAAGGATTTTCCATTACCCCTTTTTGCCACAGCATCACAACAGAAGCTCACACTGAGCTGTTTGTTGTTTATGACCTTTAAATGCTTCTTAGAGTTGCTGCCTTCCAGTTTCTTGCCCCAAAAGCTTTCCTTACCATAATTTGCTGTAGTGCCACATTGGACTTATCTAAAGAATGATGACACAACAGCTAGTTCACCAACATCCCTTTTCCCAAACTTTACTACATTTAATATTGCTATGAAGTCCCAGCTTCCGGAAGCATGTGATTATTCAGGAATTTTCACTATCTTTTAAAAAAACAAAGTATCTACCTTCTATGTTTGAAGATGTGCCTTGTTGTACATTAGGAAGTTCAGGGCAAACTTAAAAAAAATAAAAAGTTATAATTTAAAAAGGTTTATGCCTTTTAAACTAATATATCATATTTTGAGTAACAGGCTGAGATATCTGAAGAAAAACAATGTGACAGTAATCATTATATAAAGAAATCCACACTGTATTTGATTTTATGGAGTGAGCAATAACTTGCATTTCCCTGAGAAATAAAACCCATGCAAATAAGATTTCTAGAGCTCAACAGCTGCAAGGCTTCTGCCTTTGTTGTTGGTCTTTCAGAGAAGATTCTACTGAACTGATGAAGCACTGGAAATACAAGGGGAAGTTTGAAGAGAGTAATGAAGGACAACACGGAAGATTAAAAGCAAATGAAGAAACAAATAAAGGGATACCATCAAAATTTACAAAGACTGTAAAACTGGAGGTCAAAAATAATCTGAACTCCAGGTTATTCAATACCAGTAACAGAATACCACAAAATATAGATATGTATGCTTACATTTGAGATTTTATTTCTATCATAACAGGTCTTATCCAGCTAAAACTGCTGAAATAGCAACTGAACTGAAAATGTATATACGCATCTGAGAATTAGCTGAAGAACGCATCTTGAACAAGTAAAGTCACATGAGCCACGCTGTAAATTCATGTTATGAACATTTGTGTCAGCATTACAATACGGATTTTACTCCTGAGTAATACTACAGATTGGAGAGATCTAGAAAACAATAAAGTTATAAAAGGAAAGTTTTTATTCGACCCAGTGACTTGATGATTCAGATGTATTTTAAAAGATTGAAGAAGATAAAAACAAACAGAAATGACAAAAAAAAAAGTGCTCTTTAAAAGTCTGTTTTCCTTTTTATTACAAAATAAAGCCACTTTCACTCAGCTTCCCTCTGTCCTAAGTTATTTGTAGAACTCCATGTTTTATTTAAATATTCAGAATGTCTCTATTAAGATACAGAGCAAAGCTGCTTCATTCCTGTCATTTATTAAATAGGCTTCAGGGCTTCACTGAAGAAAAATAGGAAACCTGCTTTGATTTGTGTGATCCAGGTAATTTCAGGTTATATCTCAAGATTAAATGTATATGCCGCAGAAAAGGGAGCTACTGGCACAGGGAAGACAAATATAAGTAAATATTTGGTCACTCTGTTCATTTAAAAAAGATTTAGCTATGGATTCTGGATATTTTAATACTCTTGCTCCATGCATTTTATGGGGAAGAGACACAGAGAAGTAAGATTTGCATAAAATAATCCCTATGCAAACCAGAATACAGCTTAACTCCTTTATCTATCTCTCCAAGTCTAGGATAGATGCTGTTGTTTTGAGGTTTTTATCAATTTCCTCTGCTACACAAAATTTTACACAAAATAAAACATATGTAAGTAAGTGCAACACATTTCAAAATAAATTTTCCTTTACCTTTGCACTATTGAGAAACCAGAGCTTGATGCTAAGAACAAAAAGCATCTATGCAGAATGAGGCAAAGAACACTACGGATAATGATGCATATATCTGGGGCTAATTATGCTATCAGCAGAATTTCAGATTGAAACAGTTGCAAGTAAACCGAAATGAACAGCTTCAATTGTGTGTAAAGTCTTTTCAAACACAACCAGAACAGAACAGAATTACACTTAACAGTGAGGAGAATTTGATAAGGAAATAAAGGATTTGACCATAAGAAACCAGAGGGACCTGATTGTTTCAGAAAACAAATGCTGACAGGCAAGATAAGCATCCAGGGACATCCAAATATAAGCAAGAAACAGGCAGTACCTAGTTCTGGGCAAAAACCCCAGCCTTCTGGAACTGCAGTACTAGTGTGCTGTCTCACTGCTTCTAGTAAACCAGAGTTGTGATACTAAATAGAGAACAGGAAGAGCATTTGACACAGACACTAGTTCCAATCAGTTGCCCATTACTTTAAGTTTGTAAAAATCTCCAACTAACAAATTTTTAAAAAAATATATTGTAACAAAACCAGGAGGCTCTTGCCATTGGCACAACAACCCGTATAAGAATGTCTTACTACCAATTCTGGATACCAGCAGCACTGCATGAAAGCAATGGATTTGTACCAGAGGTATCCCCCGTTTATCCGTAAAGCAGGAAAAGAGAAAAAAAAATTGTTTTTTTTTTAAATCTCATCATTTAAAAAAAAAAAAATCCCTGACAGAGTAAACTATGAAATAGTCAAGTAACAACTAGAATCAGAAAAGTCCAAGAAAATAAGAGTTTGTTTTTCAAGACACAAAGGTGTACACAAGACAACCTGTTTGGGGAGGAAGAAGAGAGAAGGAGGCTAAGATAGTTCTTCTATTTACACCACTCAGAGCAGTACATATGCTTTCAGGTACATTAAACTTCCCCGCATGCAGAGGGTACATGGTTCTTCACTGATGGAATCATAGCAGTCAGAACTGTGGTGAGATCACCAAGTACAGAAAATGCACAGGCACCAGAACTGCAAAAAAAAGCCAGATCCTGAACAGAAATGCAGTGCAAACCCAAAGCTCCCCATGCTTTTAGGAGCTGTGTGTTAAGTTAAAATCAGCAGGATGTGAGCTCCAGTTAAGCAATTATGAAATATACATGGAAGTACATTGTACATGATGGAGCCAGATTATTTCTGATATTTTAAAGTTCAAAGAATTGCCCTCGAGGAAACAAAAGCTACAAAGAAGATAGTGCAAAGATGAGCATATCTTTGTTAGTTGTATAGTAGTTACAACACTGAAGGAACAACTTAATACACAAACAGTTATGTTAATATTTATGTGTGGTGTCTGAGCACAGACAGGGTGGACAGTCTGATCCAGGCGTTCACATTATCAATAAGAGTTCTGCTGTCTTCCCTGACACTCCATCCAGCTTAGCATCACGCTGTATGGGTACGCATGGGTGAATCATCTGCAGCACCTGAACAGGATGTGTGGAGAGGCTTGGTGAATCAGTGATCCAGTATCAAGGCAAGAGGACATTATTTTCCTGGAGAGATCACTTTTTTTAATGAGAGTTTCTAAATGCAGGTCATTTACAAAACCCATTTTAGCTCTTCCTACAGTGGAGGGTATTAGGCTGGCTTTTTGTCCAAACTTCAAATTTAATGGTTGTTTTTAGAACATTAAAACTGTCCTCCTGTTTTCCAATTGCCTAATGTATTATTCTTTTTTTTTTCCTGCTAAGACCACATAGCTGCAGCTGTGCACATCTAGACCATTGCAACATTCCTGCAACCTCAGCAGTAATGACAAAATGAAAGTGATGAAACAGCCACTGGGCAAAACCTAAAAACCTGTTTAAAACTGCAAGGACTCCATGGCATGAAAAGCATTATTTATTCTAGGATACCTTATTCCCTTTACTACAACAAACCAAAATCCTGGGTCACAGCTCAAAGTTCATGCTCCTCCTCCAGTCGCGTACACAGCTTCATATTGGATAAATATGAACTTGTTACATTTCAGCCTAGGGTTGTTACTTTTTTTTTTTTCAGTTTTTCAATGCTAGTTTGACCACAGATCACAAAAGTACCTTGTAAGAGGTGAGGATGAAGAGGCTGGTGAGCAGTAAGAACAGCTGTCATCTCATCGTGATCGGAAGGATGTATGTACTCATAAATGCTATTACCAGTAAGTTCCACCTGTGAAGAGACATGTAACACATGAAGCAGCACAGCTGGCTTTTCTTTTTCCGTATCCCAAACGTGCTCTTAAGTAACCTGCATACACTGCATCTGGGTAACTATACACCATTTTTAAAACATAAGTTGAATGTATCAAAACGGTGTTCCAAATTATACCCATTAAAAACTGAACTAATTCTTTCTTCAGCAGTAACTAATATTATAGGGGCTTTTGAGGGAATTTCTGGTGATGATCCAGATACAGAAAAGCTGCTATTAGAGAAAGCTGGCAAATTAAGTGAGCAGCTAGTAGGGAGCTACTAGAGCAGCTGCAGAAATGTTAGACTGCCACAATCTGTGAACTGTATTAATGTCTCTCAAGAAGACAGATATAAAAAAAAAATGTTTCTACAGGTTCCCAGAAACTATCACCTGCATTGAGCTGGCAGATGAGCCTTCAGAGCCAAACCTCTAGACTTACACATTTCCTTTGTGTCTTTTCAAAGATGATCCACCATACTTAATGCACAGTAGTACAAAGGGTTCAGAACAGTAGCCAACGAATTCAAAAGGCAGACTTCTGTAGATTTTCATGGGCACTGGATTGAGCCTTCGCTCCTTTAAGTAAACAGGCACGGTAAAAACTAGATCTATCTTAAATATCCGTGTATTCCCTCTTCTCATTTGAACTTTGCTTGCACAGGAATGTGTTTCTGTCTTTCCCACTGTTGTACCCATAATAACTGTTGCAAAAAAAAAAAAAGAATGGCGTGCATCGTATGTCCTTTTTGCTAACTCTATTTGCCACGTATAAAACTCACCAACAAAAGTCTCCGGATAGATGCAGTAATTGATTTAAGGAGTGAACCAATACTTTGAGCCTGTGTTTTAAATTAGTGTCAGGCTGCCCAATTGTTCTGTGTGGCCTGATGTGCCTTGGGCCCCCAAGATCAGAGACAGCTGAGAGGTGAAGTAATTTAACCTATTCTTCTGAGCCAATCCTACTGATTTGCTAAGATGTGTGAGTTGCCTTTTCTTTGGAATAAATGAAGTTGTCTATCCCACAAAGCAATCTTTTTCCGAAAATGTTTCTCATCATTCCATTTTCTGCATTATTCATGGAATGTCTCTTCCCCAGACTATGCAAACTAACTTTTTTTCAAGACATCCACTCCCCACTGCTTCTTTCCAACAACCCCTCCCTGCGAAAACAAAAACACCAACACTGATTTGATATTCTAACCAGCATAAAATTTCACTGAATAAGGAAAAAAAGAAAGAAAGAAAGAGAAAAAAAGGAAAGGAGAGATGGAGAGAGAAAAAAGAAAGATAAAGACAGAGAGAAAGAGGTGAAGAAAAAGAGAGAAAGAGAGGAATAAAAGAAAGGAAGAGAAAAGACAAAAGGGGGAGAGGGAGAGGAAAGGAGTTTATCTACATTTCTTCATTTATGTAAGTTTCTCAGTTCTCCTTAAAAAGCACTGGCTATTCCTTTTCAGGACTGTAGCAGGTGGGGACCTGTTATAGTAACACCCCATATTCAAGCTTTAGTGGCGGGGGAGGAAGGAGAACATACAATCTCACTGGAGTCATGCTTCTCAATGCTTCTGTTTGTTTTTAATTACATGGGAAAAAAAATATTGTAAATGTCCATAGCTATCTCCATAAATAACATAATCACCTACAGACATATAGAACTGCTTTAAAAAAAATCTCTTCACTCTATGGTGTTGGGCATTTCCTTGGCCTATATGCTTAGTAAACCAGAACACAAAAAAAATTATCATTGCAAAAATGCACAGCTGTGGTCAGTGTTCATACCAAAAGGAGTATCACTTATGACCCTCATCTTATTATTTTATCTTTGGCTAATAGTGATTTTGCTGAAGAGCATGTTTTGCCTTTGAAATTAAAACAATTGTATCAGAGAATACAGCTTCCAAAAAAGAATCCTTCATGGGTGGCTATGTGCAAACAAGCTCTTCCTTCAATATAAAGATTTTCTTAAAAAAGGAACACCAACCAAGCTGACTAGTAACATCAACTGTAGACTTCCAAAGGATCTTGTTGCATCTCTGCTGTTACCGAGTATAATCATAACCACATCAACATGCACAACTCTCTTACAAAGTATAACTCATTGGTATCTCTTGCTTTTCCAAAAGTCACTACCTGTTTCAAAAGGACTACTCACAGAAATACACATTTGTTCACAGGATTCACAGGACTGGACCCAAGGTCACAATTTTATCCAAACTGTAATTTGTATCCCAGGGCTTATATCTAAAATTCAAAACTGAAGTGCTTTGTCAAACTAATGACTAGCTTTTCTCGTTATACACATAGGAATATTTTCTGCTCTGATGTATGCATTTGCAACCACAGCAAAATCAGCAGGAGGTGAACATACAACACTGAAACCAAAATTGACTGTAAAAATGCAAGTAGAAACATAAAGCCGTCAGCAAAGAGATGGAGGCTATGTAAGAGTCAAATAACCAAAATATGTATACATAATTTTGAAACTGACCACAGTCTCCTACTACGCGTAGTGTATGCATGCTATTTTAAAGCCTACAATGAAACACTGGAAACTTAAAAAAATAAATTATATGGTTCAATTCATAAACCTTCTAAAATCCCATGCCTCGTGCTTATTAAACCAGCTTCCTCGATGCAGCTTTTTAATATCTGTAAATACCTGCTTACTACCAAATATCGCTGTTTCCTACTAAGAGGTTTTTTATGTGTAACTCAGCTGCACATTTTTTTCCTGCCAAGAAACAATTGATAATAAACACAGAGGACTAAGTAGATGGATTCTAGAGCAAATAATTACATATTTTGCCTTTCATATACTTATTTGATGAAAGTAAAATAAACTCTTGGAACCATTCAGATATTTGTGGTTAAACATTTCAAGACTTATCAAAAGTCAAAGATAAGCTTGGCTCCCTCATGGACCCAGAAAGTGGCTGGAATAAGCTCCAGACTTTCAAAATTAAAAAAAAATGTATATCTTTCACCATTGTTTCCTAAGAGGATTTTCCTCTCCACTCTGTGTCTTTGGACTCTAAGGGGAAAAAATATTTGGGGAATTTGAACCTATTCGTTATCCATGGAAAAAAAGAGGCAAAGAATTGGCTCTCTCAGCTAGTACAAGTCAGTTCAAAACTGGTCTGAGGCCAGATAAAATTAGATGCAGGAGGAGGTCCTACCCATCACTATTTACAATATTTACTGTTAAGAGTTGAGAGCAAAAGCAGATCAAAACCCAAAGCCACAAACTGACAGGTCCACAAATGAAGACGCAGCCTTTTCAGAAATATTGTTTCTGAATCTCTGATGCTGCTGAGAGAAGTGAGTGTAGTGCTGAAAAGCAATACTCAATGTTGTTTTTAAATTTTAAACTAGCTTAACTACACCAACCAGTGAAGGGTTATTCAGAAGCTCTAATTTCTTTCTGCTGAAGTTAAATTCAAGAACAACTAGAAGATAAAGGCTACTGTAGCAGGTCTCCAAGAATATCCTGCAAAATATTTTTAAATGGACTTTTATTTAGTTTAAATATATACTTTTAAACAAATTGCATTTTAACTGGAAATTGATGTGTGGACTAGTTAATTGACAAATTATTTAATAAAAAGGCCTTTCTGTGCACACCCTAAAAGATTTTCTACAATCATCATCACTCTGGTCTCAGCTTGTATTGGCTGGAGCTCTATAAGAGCACTTGTTGAAAATATAGTGTGGGATTATGACTCAGTGAGGGAGACTTGCAGAACTTGCTTCTACAAACCAATCTCATTCTTGTTGATGTCAGTGGCAAAACTCCCAGTGATTTCCAGAGAAGTAGGAACAAGAACTCATTTAGAGCCCTGGGAAGCTTACAGGAATATCCTAGCGTTAATGTATTAATGTCCTAGTACATAGCGGTAGCCTAGTATTAATGCTAGTACTACTTAAAGCAAAATTGTCTCTTCAAAAATAAAACATCGAGAAATAGCAAGAACAGATTAAATGATAAAACAGTATGAGGGAAGAGTGAAAAGATCATGGCCTTGTTTAGCTGGGGGTTTATATTTATAAATTTAAAAAAAAAAAGTGCACTGTGAAACTGATGGAACACTTTGAGTTTTAGGAGTCTAAAACATGCCCTTAAATTTCACATCCCTCTGTCCTCTCCAATGTACAGCTTTCTGGGGAGTTCAAGGATACAGTCCATTCATTTATAAATCTCTGCTAAAGTGAAGTATTTGTGATTTTGCTGATTAAACTGAGTTCAATAAGCAATATGACCAAATCCTCTAGTTTTCCTTAGCACCTCTTGCACTAAGGGTTTATAGATATTTACATGTGCAATGCACATGGAATTCAGTCTGTGCAGAGGGTCGTAAGGGCATGAGGGCTAAATATGACTAAAGCCTGTATGATGCTTTCAGTTCCCTCTTCTTGAACGTAGCCAAGTCTATTTAGTGCCCTACTGATCCAGTTCTTTAATTTCACCAGATGACTGGATAATGCTCAAACCTACAAGAATTGATGACTTGATATTCCTCAAAAAGAAAGAAAAGAAAGAAACAATTTCTGGACAAAACCTGGAAGATCAGTTAGCACTTATCAAACAGCAAGCAGCATAGGACAATGAGACTCTACTTCAGCACAGACAGATGGGAACACTCAGTGCTTTGGAATAATTGTACTGACTAAATGAATCTATTTAAGCAGTCAGCAGCATGGTGCATCTTTTCAAAAGTTAGGGTGAGAAAAACCTTCAATAACACTGTTGATTCAGAGTAGAAAATATGGCCATTATCTAGGAAAGTTTATTCTAAAACAAAGTAATATTTAAAGTAATTTGAACAAGCATTAAATGTTATGAAACAACTAATATTATACTGTAACAGACTCAATTGAACAAACTGGTTGAACTAAGAGTGTTCCCTAGACACATTTTTAAAAGTTGGCAGAAAGTACAGAATATTGATTCTCAAAATTACTTTTTCTAAAAGAGATTACAAAAACAGGGATTGTAGTTGCCTTTGGGTTTAGAAGTGATGTTTACGAGATTATATACTTGCTTTTTCTACCTATTTAGACTTCTATTTTTTCTCACAGCTACTAATTCTAATATCACTATTATAAACACACATCCAAAGAACTTCACAGTTTTTCAATCAAAAATATTTGTTAATAAAAAAGTTAAAGTACACATATTATCTCCACATTTTAGCCCCTTCTCTGTTTATTGGAATAGCCACAGGGCATATTCCCCAGACATTTTCAGAACATCCTGTGCTCTCTCACCCTCATCTCCTCATTTTTCTTCCCTCTGCTACTCTTTATTTCACTGTATTTAACTCTCAGAAGTGTTTGAGCTGCAACTGGTTCTGAAGAAACAGTTCTGTTTCTTGCAAGTCTCATCCAGGGCCCAGTGAAACTAATTAGGAGCTTTTCTATTGGACTTGAGCAAGCTTTAGGTCAGGTGCCGCCAATGAATTTGTGTAATACATTTACACACAGAGGTATGGAAGCTTGCACTCTGCAGTAAATTCAGGCTATTCGCCCTTGTGCCTATCCCAAGAAGGCAAAAAATTAGAAATGTCCTTCTAAGAAAAAAAAAACAAAAAAAAACAAAAACCAATAAAAAAACCCTTATACTTCTTGTGCAGAACAGTAGTAAACTGAGTTTTATGAGTTCTATCACAACCATATAAAACGCTTTACTGAAAAGACCACTGAGCTGGAAAAACTCAGGAAAAACTACCCTGAATTCCATGTGAACACTCATAAATCTGCCCTCCTTTTCTTTTTTTCCTAAAGCACATTTACCATAAAACTCATGTTCCACATCAGATTTCCTCTCTATTTCATAGTAGGTCTCAATATCTTACACAATCTAAAACATATAGACTTGAATTCTAAACTTTATTTCAGACGTATAGCGTTACCACACAGGCAATAGGTTTGGGTTTCAAGCTCTGTATATATCTGCAATTTGCAATATCATATTATTTATTACCCTTCTTAAAGGTAATGAGGAGTAAAATACAATGAACAAGAAAAGATATAAAGACAGTCATGATGTGAACATAAGTAACGGGAACTTGAATATTTAAGTAAGGCCATTTGTCAGAGAACAAAGTCGAAGCTTCAAATACCCCTAAAAACAATGACACTATACGCATGGCAAGGTACTAGTGTTGCGTTCCAAACCCAGTATCTGTATTTAATGGATAGACAGAATAAGTCACTCATACCTGAGATAAGCCAAGATGTACAGACGCTGTTTCTGAGATGTACATTATTTTGCCATCTGATGCCACCACGAAAACAAAGCCATCCAAAGTCTGAAAAGGAGAAATACATAGGGTAAAAAGCAAGCACTCTGTTTAAACCATTTACAGTGAAAAAATTTTTGAAGTCTTTTGGAGGAAGATTGCTATCCAACCTCAACAGCAGCAAACAGAGGCAAAATTTAAGGAACAAAAACCTTTATCTGATGCTGTCCCTACAAACTCTATGACACATGCACACATTGTGAAAACCAATTCATTCCACCTACAGATGCTAGCTTTACTGCTTCACTTTAAGTTAACATTCTCCTGTTGATTCTGGTTATTTTAGTACTTAGTACAAATCCTGAGCTATGTGGTACTTAGGGGAAAGTCTAGTACTATGCAAGCCATTTTTTATGGTATAATTGGCAGGCACAGCTTACCGCTATTTGCAATATATTTAATGGTACCATAAGCAATGCTTTAAATTTCTTTGACTATATTTTTAATAATGTCTTTCTGAACAGGGGGCTGTCTGCTCTGTAGCTATGCAAACTTAGGAAAAGAAAGTAGAATAACCCAGCATTCAAAACTTTGTCAGTCTTGAAGAGAGATATTTATGCTCATTATGCGTATCCTTACAGTTTGTGTATCTTGACTAACGGTAATATGTAATGGAAACTTGAGGCCCAATCCTACAAATTCTTACTGATGGGATATTGACTGGAAGGTAAATATTACTTGTGTGAATAAAAACTAAAGTTCAATTTAGTCATATATCATTCATATGAGAAAAAAAATACAATGCAAACAGTACAGGTTAGCCAAAATTGGCCATGATTTGGACATACAAACTTTCAGTTTGGGGTACCTTGATTCTTCAGTGCCCAGTTTGAGGCATTTGTTCAAAAGTGTCTGATGTTCTCAGTCAAAAAGTATTCATGATCTCTAACCAGTTTAGGAAGCCTTCATCAGCACATACATATGAACATTATTGGAAAATACATGTGGAATAGAAAAAAAATTTTACAGTCCATAGATAAAACAAACGCCTATTTTAATTCATCTTTTAAGCTACTGAACTTAAGAAGCAATAAAATCCTGTGTGCTTCATGTTCTTACAGCGCTGCCCCAATAAGAAAAATATTCCACATTATTCTCTGGCCTACTAACAATTCTACAGCATGTAATTGAAAACAGATTACTCTTTGCCTTTACTTTTATTCTTCTTTGGAACATAAATTAAATTTTGTAGAAGTATTTAAATGGGAAATAAGTTATTGCATCCTTAGCTATAACTTTGCTTTTAAACACTGTCATCTTGCAATTGCTCTGCCCAGTATCATAACTAAAACTGTGTCAATGCTTCCATTACTGCATTATATGGTGCAGTAGGTCTCTATATTTCCTATACAGAAAAGCATATTGAAGCTGAAGCTTCACATGTAAGGTTTGAGTCTAAGAACCCTTGAAAAAAGTTTACAGTAAATGTGGGTTTATTAAATTGTTAAGCATTCATCATTCAGAAATAACTGAACCGTAAAATGAGTATTACAGGTGAATAGCATATAATATTACTCAAGTTCATTTAACACCAGACAAAACGTGAAATGGCAAACAGGGAGGAGAAGCAAGTGTAAGAACAGTTATTTTTATGATATAACTAGATAGGTATTTTCTAGGTAGCACAGTGATTCTGAAAACAGCCGATAGGACACCAGCTACTCAAAACGGAATTTTCAAGGCTAGAAATGCCTCCACATGAGATAATATTGAGCCTTATCAATTCCTGTTTACCACACGCGGTCGGTACCGGAGGCTTCAAACCACTCTACCCGGCAGCGTGGTCTCTGCGGGGCTGCAGGGACGAATAAATAAATAACTCTGCGCGTCGCACGGCTTGTCCAGCCGGCCCACCCTGCCGCCGCTTCACCTCCCGCCGGCTACCTGAGGAGGCGGCTGCGCACGGCACTCCGGCCGCCGCCAACGGCTGAAGGCGCGAGGCGGGCGTTAACGGCCGGGGCGCAAGGCAGGCGCTGGGGCCAACGGCCGGGGGCTGCCGGGCCCGAAGGCCGCTGGCTGGCGGGGAGGAAGGTGGGCGAGCCGTCCTGGCGACTGGGCGGGGGGAAGCGGCCACAGACAAACCCCCTACCCCCCCGCTCCCCGACCAGGGTTTCTCTGGAGGTTTTTATCCCCAGCCAGAGCGAACAGTTAAAACAGCTCCAGCTCTGTGACCAGGAATTAACCTCCCACAATAAAAACGGCCGTTAAATGATTACGGTTTACTAGGTCTTTAAAATCGGGGGAGAAAAACCCTTGCTGTATTAAGTTTACATATAAAAAAAAAATAGAGCTAAAGGTAATTTTTTTCCTCTTTCCACACACGCTCCGGCTACGACTTCCTAAGCTCCCCTGCGCAGGGGGGGCGGGGGGGAAATTCAGAGGAATTACAGAGCAGATCAACGGGATTGGGAACAACGGTATTTCCAGGTGCTAACGGCCATGGGAGACCTAACCCAGGTGCTCAACCTTCCCCGCGGCGGGAACCCCGCATTCCCATACGGGTTTCCCCTCCCGAGCCACCGTCGGAGAACGGCGGTCCCCGGTGCCCGGCGCCCCTCCAGCCTAAACGCTCTCCCCCCGCTCTCGTTGCTGCTGGCCGGGGGCTGCTTGCGGGACATCCCCAGCAACTCTGATGATCGCTTTTATGGCTGGGAGACGCTTTGCGTGCACGGAGAGCCGGTTAGTGCTATGGTAAGCTGTTACTTCTGCTAATACCAAANGTAAAAGGAAGGCTTCACCAAGGCTCCTCTGGCGGTGCGGGAAGAGGAGGAGGAGGAGGAGAGGCAGGAGGTTGCTCACACCGCAACACAGGGCTTGCGATGCGCAGCGCGTACGAGGGGAGGAAGGCGTCCACTACCTGAAGCAAATGGGATCCGAGCTCCTTGGCCACGTTATCCAAGGGCCCTATCCTGCTCGGCTGTCCCCAGGCGTCGCCCAGACCTGCAAGGGAACCAAGGAGCTGGTTAGAGCGGGAAGCGGAGCTGGGCCCACCCTGCCTCCCCGGCGGGACGCGCTGCCCGCAACCCGCCCGCTCTCCCCCCCTTCTCGCGCCGGGAAAGGACCAGGCCGCGACGTGGGGGCTCAGGAGGTGCGAAAGGCCGAGTCCCTTCTACACGCACGCGTAGGAAAGGAATTGTTCTTTTTCTGGAGGTCCTGGCACCCCGCGGGCCCGCTTTCTCCCTCCCCGGAGAGCCGCCCGCCGCGCCGGCCCCGCTGACCCGACAGGCCCGACCAGTCCCCGCCGCTCCGCCATAGCCTCCCAGCGGGCTGGGGGAAGCCCGTGTGCCCGGCACTGCCTTGGTGACAACGAAAGGTTATTGATGGAGCCTTGTTGTGGCGGTGCTTGGGGCGGGGGGCTGGTCAGGGGTTGGTTTGTTTGTTTGTTTGTTTGTTTGCTTTTTTGTTTGGTTTTCGTTTCCTCCATGCAAAGAAGGCGTGCACCAGCTCCCCGGTGGAGCTGAGACCACTACCCGTGCCAGCCGAAGAGGTCAGGCTCTTGTCGGCACCTGATGGCAGGCTCTGCAGCGTGGCATTGCCCGCAGGAGCGCAGAGATGGAGGGCAAGATGGAGGGACGAGATTCCATCAGTTTAATGCCTCCTTTTTTGGAGAGAGAAGAAGGCTTAAGCCCTCGGGGCTACAGCACAGCTTCTGAGAGGCCGCGGAGCCCTAAGAGTGTTCCGCCCGTGCTTCCCTGCAGCCGAGAGGCGCTGCGGAAGGTGGCGGGCGAAAGGCGGGCGTGTCCGCTCGGTGCTGCCAGCCCGACGGTGCTGGCGGCCGGGGCGCGGCGAAACGGACTTCACAAGCGCCCTGGCTCGCCGCGGCCGGCGGCATCGGGCGTCCCGTCTGTAGCGTTTCGCGTGGGCGCACACGCGTGCGATGGATGCACAGCCCTGCGCCCTTCAGCCTTCAGCGTCGCTGCAAACTGATGTGCAGCCATGAAACCGAGCGCCGCGTTTTCCTCCGGTGCCCTCTCACCTACCAGGTGGTTTCAAAGAAACCTCCTGCCGCAAGCTTGCAGGGGCAAAGGCCGCTGCAGCGGGAGCCCCGCTCGGCTCCATTACGGGAGGGAGAAGTTGGCACCCAGACGGAAAGCCTAAACTCCAGTTCTAGAGCGTGTTTCTAAACGCCTCGCCTGAAGCCCTCCCGGATCCGCGCATCCTTTGGCCGGATGTCCGCGGGTGGCCCTGGTCTAGAAACGATGGGAGCTTTTCTCCCCACTCTTGGGGTGTTCCTTGGGGCGCACAGGATCTCCCACTGGAGGAATGGGGGACGGTGGAGAGGACGCGGTGCCTCCCCCCTCGTTTCGTCTTCTCCCGGTGCCCCGGTGTCAGCGGAGCCTGGCCCCACGCCCCGCTCTCGCTGGGCAAGCACAAAGGAGCCTCCGGCTCCCATCGCCCCGCAGGGTACCTCGGGGACCTGGCTGGCCCTGATACCTCTTTTCCACCGTCGCAGCACCCAAGGTCAGTCCTAAGAAGAGGCGTCTGTCTCCCCACCCCGTGTCAGTCGCTCCGGCTGCCCCAGCGGGTCTCTCCAAACCACAGATGCATGATGTGCGGCTGCGCTTTCTTGTGGGCAGGGGAAGGACATCTTCCCTTCGCTGAGGAATCGTTTGGCCACGCATTGGCATAATTTCCTTTGAAGAGCCAAACGAAAAGTCGCGTTTTTCTACAGCCGTTTCCCAATTCTCAGTTGAGGAAGGTTCTTAAACTTCCAGGGACCCGTCAAAACGTTCTTTCTCCTGAAACGCTGCTTCCCCTGGGGCGGAAAGTTTGAGGGTCTCAGAGACATCCTGAAGTCTCTTTCCCGAGATGGTAACAAACGCAAACGACGGAGTCAGTCCTGGTGCTGCGCGGCTTGCCCTAATTTCGGTTTACTAATTGCAAATCTCGAAACATAGGACTGTAACCCTACAAAGGGGGTTACGCATAACTGTCCTGAAACGAGCCCTAACTTTCCGAAGAACGAAGCAGATTTACTATTTGATCCACTCACGAAGAAGATCAAGAATGAACCTGTGCGTGGCAATCTGCTCCGTCCTGTCCATCACGGCTGGCCAGGTACGGTTTCACAGAATCCCCAAAATCTCCACTATTTTTGAGGTTCTTTCCTAACCTGGGCTAAACAAAAGTCGCTTCTACATATTTGTTCTCTTTGAAATTGTAAATTGGATTTGCAATTGCGAACTCGCATCAAATGTAAACGCGTTTGGTGGATCAGCCTGGCATTCGTCTAAGCTTATTTTAAAGCCGGTGATTTTATCATTTAATCCACCAGCAGATCGCTTTAAACGTGGAAGCGAAACGAATAAAACCTTACGTTCAGATAAAGGACTGACGCCCATTAACTTGTCTTCCGAGAGGTTTGCAAACGCGCAGCCCACGTCCTGTAAACATACGGATGCAATAGACTCAAGCCGAGCTGCTCCTGCCCAGCCAGTAAATAACGCACATTTTCACTCACTGGACTGGAGCGAGGCCAAAAGAGCTGCCGATACGAGGCGATCGTTTCCTACATCGCTCAAACTCGCGGCGGGAGTTTGCCGGGGTGGCCCCGGCCGGGAAGGGGTCTCCGGCGGGGAGGGCTGCCGGGTCTCCGATACACTGCCGGTGCGGTGCCGGAAAGGAAACATTTCGAAGGAAATGTTTAAAAAAAACCATGCCCCATCGCAGCACGAATTACCTGCGACTCTGGCACAGAAAGTGATTTCCCTGCGAGCGAGCGAGCAGCTGGCGCATCCTTCCCGCAAATGCTGGGGACACCCGTGTGGGTGGCCTGTCCCCCTCTGCCGTGCTAGAGGGTAGGGGATCGCCTACAGCCAGCGCCTTGGGGCGACTCCGGGCGCTGCCGGTAGCATAAAGCCCGGAGAGCCGGAGCCGGGCTCAGCGTCAGAGCCCGCCCCGGCGGGCAGGAGCTGGCATGGCGAAGCGCTGCCTGCGGGGAGGGTGAGTCTCCAGCCAACCTCCTCTTTCCTGGCATCCCGCCGTCGGCAAACATGGATGAGATGAACCCCTCTCCTTGTTTGCCCTCCGTTTACAGGTGTCTGTAACGACCTCTGGTCCCGTCCCGACCGGGACCGTGCTGGGAGGGCAGGACGGGCACAGCGGGATGCCTCTCAGGCAACGCTCAGGTGGAAATAACCGACCCTAATCGTAGTGGTGCCCGCCGACCACTCCTCGGGCACCGGGCGGCAGGTTCGGCTCCAACAATGGCCTCCCAGGGACAGAGACGGGGTTTTGCGCAGAGCACCCCACAGTATGTGCTGTTTTACCGCTGAAAGAGGTGGGGGTTCTCGTACGAACACGTCCCTCCTCCCTTCGGCAAACCCGGGCACGATTTTTCCCCCACCGTCTTTTGACATCTCTGTCTGTTTTTCAAAGTACCTCAGCATTCCCTTTGTACCAATTCCCAGTTTCCAGGTACGGGGGAAGGAGTTAAAGTGTAATAAGATCTAGAAATATTTGGGAACAGCTCCCACCTTTGCTCTCCAAATATATAAATTCGTACACACACACACATTTGAAAGCCCGGTAGCTTTTCTGCTCGGGATTCTGCTAAAAGAATTACTTAGCGATGTATTATGTTAAGTATCGGATTGCCCTGTAACTTGGAGTATTTCCTTTGTATCTACTGTATTGTTCCCTGGCTCCCCCGGAGCGCACGGTCCCCTCGCGTTATTCAATAGCCATCCTTCACAGGCAACCTGGGTCAACTACAAGCGCCGCGATTTTCAGCGTCGCCTCTCCTGGATTTTCCCCAGCGCCGTTGTGCTTCCCTCGGCCGGGAGAGCAACGGGGAAATTACCGGGGGGAGACGGCGAGCTGCGAGCCCCAGCACCCGCCGGGGACAGTGCGGAGGCGGCCGCTGCCTTCCGTCAAGCTTTGGCTCCCTCCTTTAGGCGAGGCCCAGGGTTGGACGGGGAGGGGGTGGCCTGTCAGCCCTCTGGGCGAGGGGCAGAGCTGCCAGCTCGGCCTAAGCCCCGTCTGCAGCGGGGGGGACAGTTATCTCAGCCCCGACAGCAGAGGATCGCGCCGCTTGACAGGCGGGTCCGAGGGGCCGGGCCGGGTCTGGAGCCGACAGGGAGCCCCCGGTACCGGCGGGGGTAACCTCCGCTCGGCGGGGGAAGCTCCCCCGCCGGGGTCGCTGTGAGAAGGAGCAAGGCTGCGTTAGCTTAACTTCGGCGGGGATGTACCGGCCCTCCCCC